>QFDD01001465.1:0-24982 GCA_006871305.1 Vachellia collinsii
ATCAGTCTTGTCAAAATGATTTAGGAGTTAAGTAGCTGGTTTAGAAGAATCGTTGTTACACTCTTAACTCTTACTCTTGTGATTGATACGTTTAGAATTTATAATGGCCCATTTGAAGTTAAGGAGTCACCTACTCACCTTATTGGATCACATCATTAGTCCATTATAACTAGAGTTATTTTTTAGTTATTTATTTATTTTTAATTTTAACCCTACACCATTGATTTAAATTTATATTTAATATTTTGGGGGTGTATTATACATAATTTTAAATTTTTTATGTTAATTTTTTATTATTAGGTTAAAAGTTTCACTCTCGCAGAGGAGGAAAAACAAAACAAATTATATTGAGGTATTTGGATTAGTCTAGATGGTCTATCAAACTCAGTCTAGTATAGTTTCCAGTATAGTCTAACCTTAGATTAGTGTTAGACTGGATTAAATCTCAAATTGACTTGTACAATCCAAGATCTATTCAAGATAAGACCTCAACTTAAATATCAAACCATCCGCGCATGTCCAACCCTTCACTCTAGGACTTGATCTTACAACATCTCCATTAAGTGCAAGTGATGCCATCAAAGCCATTATCGCTTTATTAGATTTATAAGCATGTTTGTGTGAGTGTTAGAGAAACAGATTTACATAAGTTAAGATAAAATTCTTTTTAAATATTTATCTCGTAAAACATATATCACGTTAAAAAAGTTTTAATTGCTAATTTAAAGGTACTCTATACACCCGTTGATTGTTTAGTGGCTTTATTAGGCTGCCACGTTGATGGTTTAGTAACTAATTGGATTGGATGACGTTGTTTGACTCAAGTGGATAAGGGGGTATACAGTGGACAACGAAAGTTAGACAACGAAAGATGTATTTTTCTTCCCTACCATTTTTAGCTTTTTAAAATGAGAAAAGACCACGGCTCCTTAAAAGATCTCAGCTAGTGATTTTAGCATCGTCAATTTCTTTATACCTATTGTGTGAAATTCTTTAATCAAATGTAATCATATATTTTCATTTTTAAATATTAATATTTAACTTTAAATTTACATAAAAAATATGATACGTGATTATGTATGATTAAAGAATTTGATATAATAGATATAATGAGTTTGACATAAATTTTCTCTCTTTTTTAAATAGGAGAAAATTTAAAAAAAATTACTCATTCTAAGCTTAACAACTAAAGTATACATTTGTTGGTAGGAAAACAAAAAACTAAAGTATACATTTAATGTTTCAAATTTATATAAAATTTCAATTTAATTCCTCAAAATTTAAAAAGTTCTTAAGTGTTAATAACGTTAGCTTTACTTAATGGAAAATACTAATTCAATCACCATTCTACAATTAAATGATGTTAAAATATACTTAAATATTGATTACTTAATATACTTATTTTTACATTTAACAATTTAACTATATTTTATTGGTATTTAATAATAGAATCACCATTTAAATTTATTCATTTACCATATTCTGTTAAGTAAAATTAACGGCTTTAGAAATAAAAGATTAAAAATACATTTTTTAAATTTAAAGGGTTCTATTGAAACTTGACGTGAATTTAAAGGATCAAACATATGCTTTGACCAACCTTAAATAAAATCCCTGTTTTTATTGTAATTATATTTACTGCTCCAGCATATCACAAACCGTTTGATATATCTATCACACGTAACTAATTCTTTTGGATGGAAGAAATATTTTTGAAAAAATTATCATGCAGGGAGGGTTGACACATCATTCACAAGTGGAGCTGTAGACTACGGGCTTGTTTGGGAAGTAATAAAACCTAGGTTTCAAACCTTGGTTTCACAGAATCCGAGGTATGTATGTGAGAGAGTTTTGTCTCGGCTTGCGTGAAAGTGATTTTGAGAATTGATTGGCAAACAAGCCCTACACCGTCAACCCATGAGGGGTTGTGTTGGCTATAATCAAATTTGTTTAGATGTTAGTCCTTTTTTGTTTACAGCAACGATGGGTCAACAAACCAGCACACTTTTTTTTAAATTAAAATTGATTTATAAAGAAATATGTAGATAATTTCTAATTATAATGTGAACCTAATTAATATTGGATTTAGTTTTTTTTTCATTTGATTTAATTTTAAAAATTCTTTTAAATCCAACTTGCCATGAAAGGTGAAAAAACCTTTCCGCTTTGAATATAAAAAAAATATTAATTTTAAATTCAAAGTCGGTTGATGTCAAAGTTTTTTTTATACACCAAATCAATTTTTTTTTATGCTAGATGTAATTTTCCCTAATCCAAACATGATTTAGTTAATTAAATAAATTTCATGATTTCCTGGGAAATTTCTTGAGTAGAAACCAGCTGTGATTGGCAAAGTAGAAGCCGCTGATAATAGAAACAAGAGAAAAGAATCCGACATTGAAACTCATAAGAGCTGATTATCTTTACCTGAAGCTTATGATCCATGGCTACCAGTAATGGAGGTGACGATGAACTGAAGCAATTATCGGAACTGAGCAAAACCCTAAAAGAAGGAGAGAGAATTCTCGCGCCAAGCCGGCGACCCGATGGTACCCTCCGCAAGCCTATTCGGATCAGAGCTGGCTATGTTCCTCAAGACGAAGTCGCTATTTATCAGTCTAAAGGTGCCCTGGTACGATTTTCTGTATCATAATCATTGTTACACGGTTCATGGTTACATTCTCTGTGAAGGTTTAATCTTTCTTTTTCTTTCACCCTTTTTTTTACTGCTGCGAAATTTATCTCGGAACCTTCAAAGTTTTGCGAAGGATAATTCTCCTTGAAAGAGAACAATGAGAGCTTCAAATAGAAGCTTAAATCATTGCATTTGGAATTGTATGGAATAAGATATGATTTTTCAAAGTTTTTGGTAATTTTTAGGCTTCCCATATACTGTTGATTTACCAATGGAGAGTATTGTCCAGTATACGTATTGAAACAATGTTGTTAGCATCTTCCCTTGGTTTTTGTGGATTTGTTTTAGGAGAAGATGGATATCATAACATAATGTTGCTTCATATGTATTGACTAATTGGATTGTATGAATTCTGCAGGCAGAAATCAAAAGAGAACTTGTTAAGCTAATGATGTTCTAAACCAGCATGAAGTATAACACAACTTATCTCTCGCTGAATTCAAATTTACGGAATTTACAGAACTAGCTTAACGGATTATACAAGCCCTTTGGGCTAGACTTGCTGGCAGCTTTCTTGAACTACTTCTGTTTTTTGATTTTTCCATTTTGATTCTCTAATTTGGTTCATGCAGTTGAAAAAGGAGCTGGCTTCACAAGCTGGACCTCCCGGTTATGATCCTTCATTAGACGCAAAACCCAAGTCTAAATCAGTTAAGAGGAATGAGAGAAAGAAGGAAAAGCGGCTTCAGGTGTGTTGTGTACTTATTGTCACAGGGCCATTACCCTCTTCCAGTAAAACCGGTTGTACAGGGTGTGCAGTGCCCCGCTTATATAGCCCAGGACCCCTCCACACCTATCCGATGTGGGACTTCCCTGGATGTCCCCCGTGACATCCTCCCCCACCCAATCCTGTGACGCCCTTGTCACAGTGGGGGCCTCTGCCTACCCCACACCCCGAGGGGTATTTGGTGGGACATTGGAATCGGAGCGGGTCGGCTTTGATACCACTTTGTCACGGGGCCATTACCCTCTCCCCGCAAAACCGGTTGTACAGGGTGTGCAGTGCCCCGCTTATATAGTCCAGGACCCCTCCACACCTATCCGATATGGGACTTTCCTGGATGTCCCCCGTGACATTACGTTACCTATCTCTGTCATAATTCCTTATTCAATTGGCTCCACAGGACAAGTATTTTGAACCTTCATTCCCATTGAGTTGAAAGTCCTGGCAATCAGGGTTTTAGTTGTCAACCTAATGTTTCATCATGAATTGAGTGTAGGTAAAGAAGGAATATAGTATTAAAATGATTGCTTTTCTTAATATGTTACTCATTACTTGTTGTCGGCCTCTTTTCACTCTTTCTTATGTAGTCTATCTTTAGGAAAATCATTTTAGCTGCATGTTTTAAGCCCTCTGTATAGTCATAGTAACCAAAAGAATGAGTTGGGGCGAATACTTTTTACTTGTCTGTGATAAGATAATAACTTGGAAGGAGTGATAATCGTCCATGACTTCTGCCACTCAGTGCTGACCTGTTGCTACTGAGTCCATGAAAGCTTTTTGGTTCAGGAACGTATAGGATTTTATGACCTCTTGTATAAATGTGGGATAATATGAGCAGGAATTGAGCAAAAAGAAAAGTGTTCTCATCTTTATTCATACATTTACTTACTAACTTACAAACCTCTAATTGTATCATACAAGAACATCTAGGTTTCTTGCACACAAGAGATGCTATTTGCTGGCAAAAATGTTACAGAAAGTGGTACAGAGAAGTGTGAGAGAGAATTGAAAATGAATTCTATATTCCACACTTTTCCAAAGTACACATGTGGGTCTTTATATCATATATATTCTGTTACAATCATATCTATTCCGTTAGAACTCTAACAGTACATGTATGGGTCTTTATACTATTCCATTAGAACTCTAACTATAAGGACCCGCTTACAGGGTAACCCACTCAGTATTATTGCCATGTAACAGAAAATTAGCCTGTAACCGTCCATTAAGATCCTTTGGAGATATAAGTCAAGCAACTATCCTGTTGGCACTCGAGCAGGACTGACCAGAGCAAGCTTTAATTGTTATTAAATGTGCCTTTAGAGGAACAAGCAGTGAAAGTCGCATAATGTCTAAGCAACCCTTATCTTTCCTTTAATTTTCTCTTGCAGGCTGCTCTTGAAAAGGAAAAGAACTCGGACCAAACTGGAGATGAAGACAGTAGTAACCAAGACGAACTACCTGTCAACAATTCAGGTCACATATCAGAGCCTGTCACGTCATTAACCTCTCAGCTGAATGAATTAGCTGTTTCTAGAGAATCTTCCATTGTTACTCCTGCATTAGAGACTGCAGAGGGTTCAGATCCAGTGGCTGGTCAAGACATAGATAAAAGAATTCGAGCACTAAAAAAGAAGGTACATCAACCATACTTTCCAACTTTCTCTATTAGATTAGCCTGTTGTCTGAGTCTTCAATTTGCATCCAGTATGGCTTTCATAAAACCAACCATTAATATGGGCTAACAGTGATAGTGTATGTTGAAGTTACTCTTATCCTTCCACGGTTTGGGAATCTCTACTATGATATCCTAGTTGATTTGTCCAGATATGTCAATTGATGTGCAATTATCTGTCTCTTTTGCCTAAGCCTTATTCCTCCTTGTCTTTGCATTCTTCATTCAACAATTTATTTTTATCCTAGTAAATCTAACTTAAATATGTGATTTGTCAAATTTATATTTTCTTATTCTAAAAAATTGTGAGAAGTGAATTATTATGTTGTCCTTTGGTGATATCTGACAGGAAGTGTGAAATTGGAAATCAGCCATTCTTTAGGATTGGTCTTATAGATATCATGGTCTTATTAGTATCGAGTGTATTATAGCATGGTTTCATTAGCTGGTTTAAAATTACATGTTACCGTTTTCTTGCCTTTGTTATGGTATAAGAACATCATATTGGGTTACTTTGATGCTGCTATTAATCAAGTATGATTTATGGTTGGAGATTATTTATCACCCTGACTGAGTATGGAGAAATGAGAATATATTTGGCCATGCATCTCATTTGGATTTTTGCTAGTTTGTGATTGTGAGGTAGCCTTTTAGGTTGTTTCCATAGGAAAACTCATCTGCCTGGTGTGTTTCTGTTAGTTTTTGTCTTTCTGATTGAATTACAAATTCTACACTTCAAGTATTTGAATGAGTCCATATAGATCTGCTGGCTTTCTTTCTACATGAATTATTAATTTCAATTTTTACCTACTCTAAGGGCACGTTTGGTTTGATGGAATTGGGATGCATAGATATGGCAATGGAATTGATTTTCATCACCATGTCTGTTTGGTACATAGAAATGTGGAAGCCAATTCAACCAAAAGGACTGGAATTGATTTCCATAGGCAAACCTAACAAACTAACAAACTCCTTGGAATTCTCATTTTGCCCTTGATTTTTTCATTTTCTTCCACCAAATCGGCAAACCCGTGAGCATCTATGGCCGGTGAGCAGTCCACCATGAGCACAACTCCAGCCACCGTGGGCGAGCACAACCCACGACGGTGAGCACACCCCAGTGATGGCACAACCCATATCTATAGCTTCTGGATCCAACGTTCTCCTTCACTCATATCTACAGCTTCCTTCGATTTCCTTTTAGATAGCACAGCACCCCCCGCCCGGGGGGGGTAAGAGAGGTCACTTGGGTGAACAAAAATCCATGTGGTGGCTTAAGCAAGACGGTGACCCATTCTCTCCATCTTCGATGGCGAGATCTATGTCTTCTCACCTCTAGTCTTCCTTCATCAGCATTTCTTCTTCTTCTTCAGTTTCTTCTTTTTTTCAATTCTTCTTCAATTTCAAGCAAACATTTCTCTTAATTCGATTCTTTATATATTCATTGTAAGGATCCTGAGTTCGATGGATTTTTCAATGGCCAAGGGATGGTGAACAGTGGTTTGGTTATCTGAAGATGAAAATTGGTAGGATTTTCTTTGGGTGAGGGCATGTTAGTAATTTCACATATTAAATATAAATATTTAATAAAAATAATACCTCAATTCCATGTATATACCAAACACACTTTTAAACCTCATTTCCATCTCCATATCCATTTCCGTCTCTATCTTTACATCCATTTCTGTTTCCACCAAAATCAATTCCAACGTACCAAACGGACCCTTGTATGTCCCATTGTTATTCTTGCTATTTTCGTTAATATTTTTATTTATATTTCATTCTAGTTTCCATGTAACATCTCCATTTTCTTGAGATATTATCATATGAGTGTTCAAGCTGGGAACTAACTCATGGGCTGATAAGTGGTTGGATGAGAGACAATAATTGATGGCTAACAACCGTGTCTTCGTTTAGCAAGAAGTCCAATTCTTATTACAGAAGCTGAGTGCCATCCAAACTCCAAATAGTCATATGGATCTAAAACTCAAGCAATGTCTAAAGTGTTCTTTTGGCCAATATTTTTCCGTGGCTGCTCAAATGTTATGCCACTTTGGATCAAATAGAAATCTAGTGAAGGCTGGTACAAGAATGTTCCGTTTGTATGGGGAGAACAATTAGAAGGAAAGAAAATGGAAGGAGACAAAATTGAAGAGAAGAGAAAATTGGAGGAATAATGTTATCACTCTTTATGTTTGGATGTACAAGAGAATATAGAGAAAATAAAATAGGCTAGTGTCACAATGGCAATAAAACCTTTACTGAACTCTTGATATTGTTGTTTTTCTCAGCAAGTGTCCTCAGACTTTCAAACAGTATTCTGTTGAATTAGAGATTTTCTAATTAAACCAGTACCTAAACTAGAGATTGGTGGAATTCGAAGGACAGGTAGTAATAGAACTGGAGAGGAAATGGAAATAATAGCCAGATTTGTTAGTGAAGGCAACCACTTCATAAGCTTAATGTCTCTTTTAGGAGCTTATCTCAATTATTATGTTTCACAACTGCTTTGATACCACCTATAATATTTGGTTCATTTAAGCATAGTACATAAATGGTTGTTAATAGAGATCAATTGCGTTTTATGATTTATATAACTATCCCACTCAGTGGGATAAAGCTTGTTGATGATGATGATTAATGAATCAAAAGAGCTATCTATCCAGGGTTCTTCCCTTTTATAAGCGCATAACATTCGATCTGTGGGTGCAGATTCGACTTACAGAAGCCCTACAGCAGAAAAGTGGAGAGCAAGATTTGAAGCCAGAACAGTTGGAAAAGGTATCAAAACTGGAAGATTGGCGCAAGGAGCTTAAGTTATTGGAGAATAACAAGGCTGACGCAACAGCATCATGAACAAAGTCTTGAGAATTAGAATGATGAGTGTGTGTAATTCTTATCCATGTTTTTTCTTTCTTTGATGAGATATGGACACTTTCATGGAAACGGTGGTTCATCTATCAAAGATTTCTTTTTAATTACATGATACTGTGTTTTTGCAATGGTTTTGCCACAGTATTTTTTTTTTTTTTGGGTTGTTCCCCCCTTCCTCAACTTATAATTTTGTGGTTGGCAAAGGAAGATTCAGGCCATTCCAGTGTATTGAGTTCTTGAGTTGCCTCTCTCTCTCAGTTTCCATTTGAACTATGATGAACCATTTGAAAGCTCCACTGCATATTGCAAAGGGGCAACAGTTGGAGACCCTTGGCTGTTCACTTGATTTTTTGGAAAAAAATGTTTTCAGCATCCTAAATTCTTTCTCTTTCTCTCTTTCTTTTTACTAAACATATGCATTTTTTTATTGACAGTAATTCTATTTGAGGTATTATTGTTAAGTACTAGATGTAAACATATCTTTCAGTAAGGATTCTAACTTAAATTCGTTACGTTATGAGGGATTAGTTTTTTTTACTAGATTAGATTTTTGTTGGTTTCACTACCATAACTTTGAATTGCTTAATTGGTTAAAATTTCAAAACATGTAAAGAAAATATCCCATTTTAGATGCTGCAAAAAATTAGTAAATGGATCAAAACGAGTTTTAATTCCAAATACTAAATTTTTTCTTCAATTTTTCTAATAAATCCTTGAATGATAGCTTTTAAAGTTGGTGAATTGTATATATAATTTAAATTTTAAAAGATAATAACTAATTAAATTTTAGAGTGACAAATAAATTGAGAAATAATTTCTATATGATTGATTAATTTTTCTAAACGAGGAAAATTGGAAGTTAACTAAGCATGTATTTTTGATATCTTTACAGAAGTATCCATATAGAATTTTGCTCTATTTAGCTGATTCCTTATCCATATTAGCCGGTTATATATACCAATAGTTGAATGCTTAAATAATAATCATTTTAACATACTTTTATGCCCTATTTATATGACATTTTCAATATACTTTATTAAAAAAATTTATTAAAATCTAGTTAACTATGTTTTAAAATTAAAATTTAATAATATTTTAACTTTATCTTTATTTAATACATATAACTTAATGAGAAGTGCCAAAAAAAAACATGCATAACAATAAATTAAAGTAAAATTATATATTTATATAATAGATTTAATAAGGTTACTTATGTGAATATAAGAAAAAGAAATACCATCTTCACCTTATAAATAGAACATTTAAGCACAAGCACTCTCTGTTTTTCTGGGTGTCCAAGTACTATATGGTATTCTGAACAAATAATGAATATTTTCTATTTTTTCCTCTTAAATTATTTTTTCTTAAAACTATTATTATATTTTCAGTGGCTTTTTTACATAGTTTTTCTTCCTGGGTTTAATTGTGACGTAAAGAGTCAACTGGGGAAGTTCGGTCAAGAAGAAAAAACAAATGGGCAAGCAAATTTGAATTAGGCTGTCCCTGTTCGCGCCTTTGAACCTCGGCGCTCTCCTCTTCCTCCCAAAAACAACACGGTACCTGCTCCGAGATAAAGGTCTCTCAGTTTCACTCGCTCTTGCGGTCGCCGTCATGGCCTCCGTCAGCGAATCATCTCTCATTTCTAAACTCGAATCCTTCGATTGCGCAGGCATTTTCCTCATTTTCTCCGACTATCTCCACCCATTTGAGGATCTTAGAAAACCCAAGGGAACCAAGAAATCGGGGAAGGCCAACGAGGATCAATCCCTAGTCCGTTCACTTGCTAAGAACTATCTTTCCTTTCTTAATCGTTGTTTGTCTATTCTCCCCAAGCGCCTGTCGGAGTTATCGAAATCAGGTGGCGAGGGAGACTTAGCTCACGAAATGTTTCAAGTTTACAAGCTGTGTTTGAATTGCTTGGATTCCGTAGCTTCTCAATTGGCTTGCAAGCCTTATTCAGTTGAGCTCATGAGACTTCGAATGGTGCATTGCTTGGAGGTGTGTGGGCGGTACGAGGAATCAGAAACTGAGGGCTTTGGGATTTTGGAGAGGATTCGGTTCACTGGGTATGCCTCGAAATCTGTGAGAATGAAGAACAAGTTACTCCCAGAAGTAGATAAGGGCGGTGGGGACAAAGATTTCTGTGTCTTGGTTGTGGAGACTACTGTAACGCTTGTGAAGTGTGCTGCAATGGGACGGAGCCAAGACGGTGGGTACTGTAGGAGGGTGCTCGATTTGGTAGAGGAAGTATGTCCGTGGTTAAGGTCTGGAAATTTATTGTACGATCAATGTTTCGTATAGTATTTAGTAGATGCTCGCATAAAACTCAGTTTGAAAAGTGAATAACAATTGCTTGCTTTGCTAAAGAATCTCATCCCATTTATTGAATGGAGGATATCTTTTACATGATTGCATGAAAAGCTGGGATTCGTTTAAGGGAAACAAATATGATATCTTACGCTTTTTCATATCTTCCCAACTTTCCAAGCGGCACTTTCTTATGGCACACATATCGTGTAATACCCAAAATACTTGTTAAGAGATCCTTCTTGAAATGTTTTGAATGACTGCCCCCATTACCCCAGGATATCAGCCTTATTTAGCAAAAAAGCGTCTTCTGGATTTATTTAAGTTATTAGCTTGCTTTCTTTACCAAACTCATTCTTCCAGGTTATTAGATGCCAGTACGTGTGAGAAGTTGCACAGGACGTTAGCGGTCCATATGGGTAAATGTTCTTTAAATTTAGTTGAGAAAGCAACATCGATTGATATGGATATGTTGAAAGCTTTCTGCTGTGCTACATTGACTGAGTATGTGAAATCTTCACTGAAAGATCGAGTTTACAAGGTAACCTATTTTTCATCTTTTATATAAGCATAATTAAATCCCTCACTTGCTCTTCTGATAAGATTTTCGTGCAGATTGCCCACATGATATGTTCTTCATTGTTCAAGCTGCAAGAGAACAAATCCTTGTATATCATTGATATAATGGATCATGTTGCTCATGAATGCCAGGTATTGTAAAATAAATAACATACAGTTCCTTAATTCTTGATCATAATCCGGATCTCTCACTTTGTCTTCCTTAACTTTTGCAGCAATAGCCCAAGTTCCTCGTCTGTTATTTATGTTGCTTTGCCTTTTAGTTGGCTTACCTAGGGATGGTCATAGGTTGCTTGGCATTAACTGCATAGAGATAAAGATGTGATAACTTAGAGATAAGCTGAAATAACAATGTTAACAAATGTTCTTTATCCTTTCAGATTGAACAGGAAAGTGGAATAGAGTATGTTGAACTTGTATCTTATTGTGTCAATAAATGTCAGATTGCAAATGCAGTTTTTTGTAGTACATTTGCTGCACATCTGAACAAAATTGCAGAACATTTGCAGCAGGTATTTTTTTTTGGCCAATGTTTGGTTGAGTGCATTTTTTGTTTGCGCTACTGCTGTCAATTTTTATATTTCATTTTGATGGCAGGTTATGACGCCTGTTTGTGTGATTCTGAAACTTTATGTTGCTGGATTGCACCTTGTTAGTTCTGATTTGAGATCTAGAGATGGAGATCTTGCATCTTTGGGAGGTTCAAAATTTCAGTACTTGATTAGAACTTTACGTGACAATGAGAACATGCTACAGGATCTATCAATTGCGATTGCAACCTTGCATGGTGACCTTCATATTTGCTCCAATGTCAAAGAGAAAGAGCTTACTTATCAAATAAGCACAGAGTTTGGTTCTGTGACTTACGTCCCGTATTACTTAGATGCTTTAAAATTCTTTTCCCAACCACTTGCTAAGGCAATTAATTCAGAAAGGAAACAATTAGTTGCTGCAAAGGATGGTGCCTCTGCTATAAACATGCTGTCCACAGTCTTAAATGTGTTCCATCTTCTATGTCTTCTTATACTTTCATGTCCAAGGTAAAGAAACAAAATGTTCAAAATAATCTTTTCAGTATTTTCTCTTGAAATACTGGATTTTATTTCATACTTGTTGGAGATGTGCAATACATGCAACTGTCAAAGTTTTGAGGGTGTGCAGGAGTGTTCTTTCATCTGCAGTAGTGTTCTCTTGGTTGCTGCCTCCTATTTGATTTCTCATTGGTTACCGTATTGTTCTACAGACATGTTTAATGTTACAAGAGAAGAGTTCTCATTCCTCATGTCAATTAATCTATACTTGAAAATATCTCATGGACAGTTGCAATGAAGATATGGGAGATAAAGAACCATATTAAAGTCACAGAAAATATTTCAAATTGTTTGTAGACAATAGTCTTTGGCACCACTTGTTTATTCATCTCATTGATTGTTTATGATAGTAAATCTCTAAAATTTACTTCTTTCTACATACAGCATTACATCAGAAAGGGATGGAAATGGATTTGATGAAAACTGTAGAACATTGCTTAATGTAGCCGCAGCAGCTTTTACCCTGTCCATCAAAACTAATCTTGACATCCAGGTTCTTGCTAATTTTCATGAAATAGTCTTAATCTGTCATTCCCATATGATTTAGTTTTGATAAAAATTTCATTGCGGAATCTCTAAATTGTTGGGGAATTTTATTTTACCCCTTTTATTCCCACACTATCATTAGTTTTTCCTTTCTCATTTCAGAAGAGCTCATGGCTAATTAAGCAGATCATTGCTAGTGAACATATCCAAAAAGAAGGGAGAAATTACATAATTGCATGTCTCTACAATATTGCTGTAGTTTTGCACAGAAACAAGGAAGCAGAAGAGGTATCTTGTTCTCAGTTTTCAATTATTGAAATGCCATATGTACACTTCTTTCTTTTTGATATTGCTTTTGTTCAAGCTAGTTTTATATTTCCCTTAGGAATTTCATGGGAGACAAAAGAGTTGGTGTGAGGAATGGTGCTCTCTGCTTAGTGAAAAACAATAATTGGTTTCAGTATTTGACTCTTTAAGTTAAAAAATTAACCACCAACTGACACTAAAGTTTACTGATAACAAAGCCAGCTATTAATAACGAAGCAAAAAGAATTGTATCAGAAGGTAAAAAAATGTATATACAGTGAATGAAAGCACTTCCACTTATCCATAATGCTTATTTTGATTATAGTGAAGTTGACTCTGTTGAATTAAAGAAATGTAAATTTGAAGATCATAGATGAATAACTATAATGTCATATCTGTTTTCTTTAATTCTTTCCATTTGTTGTTTGTTTGTTTGAAATATCATTGTAGGCTTCAAAGGTGCTGAGCTTATGCTGTAAGGCTTCATGGCTCTGTATTAAATGTCATTGTGGTGGTTCAATAGGAGATGAATTTATAGAGTTTGTAAACGAGGCTTGCACCAGAAGTGCTCTTCTTTTGGATATTCTCTATCAAGTGGACTATCATAAGGTGAGGAAGAAAACTATATCAATCCTCAAAAACTGGTGTGCCGCCAATGATCAGTTTGAGAGGTTGGCAGCTCCTCTGGCTGTAGTGAAGCAGTGGGTGAAGGTAATATACAAAGCATTTTGCTTTATGTGTTTAGCTGTTTTTCCTCTGAGTTTACTTGGTTCTACTTATTGTTACATGGTATGCTATACAGATGGAATGTAAACGGGTTAAGCAAATGGATGAAAAAAATAGTTCCCTCACCTTGTATTCTCTTCTGTCATCCTCAACAGAGTTTTCGAAGAGGAACATTGGCATGATCTTGGAACAGGTGTGGCCTCCTTGCAGATATTTGTTTTCCATGAAAGTTTCAATAGATTTTTTCTGCTACATAATTCAGTCAGTCAAATTTATTTTTGATGTGTCTTTTCCTATGTCTTGTATAGGAACTTACAGCTTACGAGGAAATGAGTTTTACCTTCCCAGAGCTCTGTCAGCAAATGCAATTGAAAATCACAGGTATCCTCCTGCAAGATGTATATGTCAATGCAGATAGTTGTTTTCAGAAAGCACAAGCTCTAGTGAGAAAGGGGAAGGCCTTGAGGGTCTGTGGCATAGATGGTCTCAAGGACTGTATTCATTGTTTCTCTGAAGCAATAACTAAGATAGTAAGCTCCGCAATATATATGTATTTTTTGCATATGTTACTTTTATCATTTCCAAAGGACATGTTGTGTATGCCATTGATATGGAGCTATTTTCTTTAAACAGAAGGAGATCTCTTGTGAAATATATACCACTAAAAACTCCCTTGATCACCAGTTGTCAGTCGCATATTGCCTGCGTGCACTATGTACCATGGAAGCTGAACCACACTCAAAGGTCTTGATAAACTGATTTCTTATTTTTTTGTAGTTTGAAGCTTAATAAGTGGTTGCAGTTTCTCCTTTTCTGTGGCAGGGCCAATTATGATGTTTAACTCAATTTCATCATTGCTCAAATTTAGCTTGGTTTGTCTTTGAACAGCAAATCTTTGAAGATGTCAAGGAAGCTTTAAACATGTGGTTAAGCTTTTACGTTCCTGATTGTTGTGACAAGGAAGAGGGCTCTGCATTGTCTGACAATATAATGATACTACTCTATAACATAATTGATCTATTACAATTGAAGGTTGGCTCTGTTTTAATTATCTTTCTCCCTGTAGTTTTTGCACAAAGTTGATAGGCATAAGCTTTTTATATTAATGCTATTTCTACAGGGTTTCGTGGAGCTTTATAATGATGCATATCGGCTAATGATTAGATTGTTTAAATTGAAGAATCTCTCAATTGAGAAGTGGTTGGCCTTACTATGGGAAAGTAGAAGGATAAGTCATGCACTCTGTATTTCTCCTGTAGATGAGGAATTCATCTTGAACTCATCAGAACACTTCGAAGAACTTTCCAGTATTGATTTCTGGATACGTTATGTTCAGGGCTTCCAACCATTATTGATAGGGTTTCAACAGAATTTCTCGTTTTTGTTTGCTGACTTACCAAGGGGTTCTTACAGTCACAAGGACTCTTTCCAGATAGACATCGAAGTTGATGATATTAGAAGAGTTGCACTTGAATTAATGTCAAGCGTAAGCCCTTTTGACTAGCCAATTTCTTTGATAATGCTCTTTTATCTGGAACCTTCATCGTGTTTTCTGATTTTTCTTTTAGGTTCCTGATTCAAACCAATCTGCTTTTCTTGCTGGGTGTCTCTACTATGATCTGTGTCCAAGACTTATTTCAAGTGGACAGTTAGCAGAAGTAAGAAGCAGTGAATCTGATTTTAAATTTTTATGCTACTGCATCATCAATACTCTAGCTGGTGAATCAATAACAGTGATTTTTAGTTTTTTATTTCTCTTTTTCTTATTTGGCATTCGTTTTGGAGATGATTGGACAAATGATGATTAATATTCTACTTTTTTGGGTTGTGTTGACAAAATCTTGTGTTTTTTGATTCTTTGACAAATCAATCCTTTTTTAGTTATTTTTTAAGCTTTTGATTAGAAAACGAAGTTTCATTGAAACATCAAAAATTTAAATTTAGTTAATCAGGATTTTGTAGTGTCTATGGGTGTGTCTTACTTTGTTTGAAGTTGTCTTAATGAACGGGCATGCATTTCTCAAATTTCTAGATTTTTGTATTCTTAGTTGCTAGGTTGTAATTTGTATGGTCATATCAGCTGCGTGAGGAATAATTTTAGACCCAGTGAATTTTGAATTTGTACTTAATTTGTTTGTGAGCCTCTAATTTAAATACCTTTTTATAAACTATTGCTTCTTGTTTTAGTCTTTAGGTGGTCCAGCTTCATCATCATTTTTTATTTTTTGGGTCTGCACCTCTGGCTTCACCTTGTTTATCAACTTTAAATCTATCTTTGTAATGATCTTATGTTTTCTCACTAGGCTCTTTCATTTGCAAAAGAAGCTCAGAGGTTGCGTGCCAAACTTTTCCGAGGGAAATTTATGTATACTGTTCAGCAGCTGGCTGGAGAGAACAAGGAAGAGGGTGTATTCTCTCACAATCTTGGGTACATTATTGAGAATTTTGGAATGAACAAATCAGTTGCCAGAGAAGTTTTGTTGTTTGATTCTGTGTCATGGGATTTGAAAGATGGCTATCTTAGTCCATGGAAAATCATGCAGTGTTATCTAGAGAGTACGCTACAGGTTTGACTTTGTATATCTCTTGTGGGGAAATTAGAAAGCATAGGTGGAGGATTCTATGTTTAGCTAAATTACAGGGTATTTTTCTGACCTTGAACACTGTATGCAGGTTGGAATGATTCATGAGATGATAGGAAATGCAGCTGAGGCTGAAACTTCTCTACAGTGGGGTAAAGCCATATCATGCAAACTGAAGTTATCATTGTTTGTGGTTGCTTTCTCTTTAATCTTAGGTATGAAATAAACTTGTTTTAACTTCCCCTCCGTGGATTGGTAAAATTTCACTTTCTGCTTGGTCTCTGATTCTTTTACGTGTAATACTGCTAGGAAAACTATATACGAAGAAAAGACTTTTGGATTTAACAGAAAAGGAACTTCAAAGTTCTGAACACATACTGAAAGAAAGGAGCACATCATTTTGTTGCTCAAAGTGCAAGCTGATATTGGAAGCGACTCTGCATCAGTCCCGTGGAGATTTGTGTCAAACTAGATTTGGCAGTAGTACAGGAGATATTCCTGGAGGGGTGACTGAAAAATGGTACAAATCAGCCCTGGACAAATTAAATACATCTGAGTGGGAAAACCCTCTTAGCTGTCCTCAAGATGATAGTGATGGGAGTACAACAGATGTCAGATGTGATGCTTGCATGACTTCTGCCTGCTTTACAGTAACAGAAGATACTGTAAAAAAGTTGAAATGCATGAGGGAAGAGCCAGAAACCAAGATGAGACAAAAACAGAATAGAAAGAATAAGAATGCAGCTAAGTGTTTATCGGAGGAGCAAAATTCAGTACTTGAGAATAATTCAAGGTTAACACGTTCTAGATATCGATCGTCTCAAAACCAACTTGCAAGCAGTCTTAGCAAGTCAAAAGTCAGCGCTTCAGTAAGTTTGGAGGGGAACCATATTTCTATTTCTGATCATTCTGATATGCTTTCCCAGCAGAAGTCGGTTTTGAAGGATACAGATTGTACTGTGCCTTCAAGGTGTGCAGTAACATGCAATAACATCAAAATGAGGTGTTGGTACTGTATTCCGCATGAAGTTATGAAATATGGGCTAATGAAAGACTTTATTCATCTCAAATGGGAGTTTGTCCGAAGGCAGTTGTCAATGAAACTACTCACTCAACTAGGTATGGTTGTCATTTCATGTTTGCCGTTTCTTGCAAAAAATTAGATTATTTTTCAAAGGATTTCTAAATATTTTATTTGCATTCTATTGAAAATTCATTTGTGTGAGTTTGTCTAAATTAAACTATGTGCATTATCTTACCTTGAAGGCTCCCAGCTTAGGAGCTACATCTTCTGCCCATTCCAAAAGAATATCAAATTTGAATTTACTTTTATTTGCCATTCTTCTTTTAGCTTTTTCCCCTGTGTGCCCTTTCTCATATTGATGGTCAAGGTTTCTCACAATGAAACTTCTAAGGCTTACCACAGTCCCTTTCATTTTTTCTGATGTCACTTTGCACTAGATTTAATGGTAGTCTTGCCCGAGAATTACACCAGTTGAAAGACACTTGAGCAAAAATAGGATCATATGATGGTATTGGGAAATGAGAACTACACTTCCTTGTTTTTGAAAATTACCCATGCAGACAAGAAGCTTATCCTAAACACAAGTCAGAATCATAGCCTTACAACCTAAAACAGATAACAGTCTAAAACTTAAATTATTTATCTTAATATAAAGAAAGGCTATAAGAAACTAACAAGATAATGCGAGTTAGAACAGATAGAAAAAATGTTAAAAAACCAGTAAATAATGATAAAACTGATTAAACTGCTGCTAACTGGGCACCCTTCAGGAATGTTCTCCAAAAATTGGCAGCTGAACTATGGAAGGATAACCGGATATATATACACATATCACATCTTGACGAAACTAAAACAGAAAGGAAGAGTTTGGGAGATGATAACTTGACACCACTTTGATACTACGTTGTAATTTATGGTTAATCACACATGCACACTAGCAGCCCCCTCATATTTGGCCTCAGCCCCTTCCCTTATTATTCACACTAAACTATATAAATCTGAACAGAAAAGATAATCCATCAAGAAAATGACATCTAATATTCTAATCTTCTAAAGATAATTAAGAGGGACAACTACAATGTTTTTGAATAATAATAAAATCCTAACATTTTAGCAAAGGATAATGGAGAATTTCCAAACAATTCTATTCGATTTTTTAGCACTCCATTATTAGTTGGGGTGGGGTTAAGGTAAAGCCATTATTAGTTGTCAACATAATTTCCTGGAAATAGGGGCTGGGAAAAGCAGTGAATTCCTCCAAGAATTGCAGAGGACACAAAAGCTAGCTTGTGACTGTTCTTTATGTAGTTGTGAGTCTGTCTGAAAACTCAAGTCAGTGTTGTAAAAGTCGGTAAGTTTGTCTATAATACTTTTATTTTTTTGACACATTATTTGGAGCACATCATATAGGAGGTCATAAATTGCTTTCGGCAGCAGTACTTTTCTTATTTGAATTGTGAAATGACAGTAGTTTTGTTCAGTGCAGCATTATTTTTTACTTTGATTTAGCATATGTGCAGGAACTAAACCTTTTTCAAACATTCAAATTTGCTGCTGAGAATTCTCACTACTTATAGAATTTGTGCCACAAATTGTTTTTAATTTTAATAAATGCACCCAAAGATATTTGCATCTTTGCCAATTTTTCTGAAGGATTAAGCTATACAATTATTTATAGTGCATGGTTGCTCACCATTCCTTGTCTGATATAACTTTTGACTTGCAGGAAATTCTCTTGCGTATCCTAGTCAAGTTGATGATGCACATAAAATACTTCTAAGAAGAATATCAGTTCTAGTTAGCAGAAACTCCTTCTCCCAAAAGTTGGTTCCTGTAGCACTTGATTATTTTCGTCTTTTAGTTGCAAAAGAGTACCGAGGAGATGTTTTTGCTATTGAACGTGCAGAAATACTCCATGACATTTGTTGGTTCTCTCTGAGGAGCTATTATTCCAAGCATACTAGGTATTTGTAATAAGTACATACCAGTTACATTCATTGAATTTTGTATATGTGAGCTTCCTTCCTTCTTGATGAGAAAACGTTCAATTCCCTGTTGCTGTACAATTGATTATTAGACATTGGCATCTAAAATGTGCTTTATCATTGACTTATAGCAATAATGAAGTCATGCATGATAATGCATACGATGTTCTATGGGTAATTTCTGAAATTATCTGACAGTTTAAAACTAGATGTTCCTATCTTCTTGCCTCATGCAATCATCCAATTTGATACTTTTCAAAAATAAATGTTCTCTAGTAGCCAAAAGCCTGTTTTCCTTGGAATTTTGTAATGTGAAGCACTTCATGGCATTTTGTTATTTTTTTTGTCTTTCACGCATAGTGATGAGTGAATCATTGGCTTTTCTTTCGTAAAGTCTGTTGTGTACAAAAGCAGAATGTTAGCTCAGAAGGGCTCTCCAATCCCTTTACAAATCCATGAGTGAAAAGCTCCAAGGTAATCTATGAACCAACACCCGCACTACAAAGGAGTTAAAAGATGACCTTGTTCTGTAAGGAATGCGAGGGGAAAGTTCTTTAATAACAAGCTTCAGCATTACACTTTGATCATTAGCACTGCAAATCTACATAAAGAGATACTTCCAAACAATCTTAAAATACTTCCTTGTACCAAACCCAGACTTCTTCAGTTAGATGACATGAATAAAGTCTTGCACTAAGCTTTTGTGGTTTTGTTGAATCGTCATTGTTTACTTGTATTCCAACCATTGTGTTTTCGTTGGGCTAGATTAATAAAATGTTACTCTGTTATACTTGATGCTTTATAGACAACCTTGTGTTACTAACTAACTTCGTTCACTTGCTCCATTGTGCTTTTTGCCTCCCAGGACTATTTTCTCTAATTTATCTTGCATCAAGTTTGAAGATCTTGTATCCTGGCTGATGCTAGCCTTTGTACTCTCTCGCGAGGTTCCTGTTCTTTTTCAGAAGGTCAAACATCTCTTTACTTTTATTTATTTTGTAATCTTTACTATATATGTTTTCAGTTATGAAAACTCGTCATTTTATGATGGCAAATTAAGAAACCCTGTCATGACAAAGCATGAAGCAATATTGACTATTTGGAACTTCGACTTTTAGCACTTGCAGCCTTTTAAGCATGAAGCAATATGGCCATTTTTTGTGGAAGAGTGAAACTTTTAATAGAAGGTTCACAGTGAGCAACAGATTATTTGGGCAGTGTATGCTACAAAACGTAGACCAACCTGTTTTTCTTCATACGCATGAACAGATCAAAATTGGCTTAGACATGCTTTATATGCAGCTGAAGTCACATGACAAATATGGCTCAGACAAAAATGATCTCAAAAAATGGAAAAGAAAAGACCCACAAAATGAATGAAGAGAAGCCATCATAATTATATAATTGAAGTTTTTCCTTAATTTTGGGCGAGAATAATTTTAATGATCGATTATTAACAAATTTTGATTTACTTTTTGTTTTAGAAAATAATCATTTAAGATACCTATAATATTACCAGTTTTGTTTTCTCTACAAGTATATCGCTACTGAAAAGTTTAAAAACACACACACACACACCCCCGCTATTTTGTGTCATACTCATGTTCTATATTTCTGATGTTTGATGTGTTAACATGCTTATGTCCTTTTAGGTGACCATTTCATTGCTTTCTTCATAAATGCAATACCTTAATTAACAGTATTAAAGGAGCGCAAGAGATATGATTCTGAAATATTTTAAAAACAGATCTGAGTGTTTTACTTTCTGGCTTTTGGTCTGTTCCTTTATTCCTTTCAAGCCAATTGGTAGAGCAGATTGTGTGACCTTGAAATGTTAATGACACTGCAACAGGTGTCCAGATTACTTGCTGTGATACATATAGTTTCTGCCTCAAGTGAGAAATTTTCCTTGTCATCACTTAGCAAATCTTTGGATGAAAATTATTGGGCTTCATATTTTCATCAAGCTTCAATTGGAACTCATCTTGCCTACCAGTTCTTTCCAAATCTAAGTGGGAGATGCAAAGTAGTACAACCCTTAATTGATGCTGAGGTATGTTGGATGCTTAATTTTAGATAAGTTCCAGAAATAATTGCCGTGGCTTTTCCTAACAACTAAAGCTTTTGAAATGAAACTGTAGTTGGCATGTAAAGTTTCTTCAAATAAGTAGTCAAAAGTTTGATATTTGCCACCTTTGTTTACTTGAACTTTTAATTTATTACCATGGGGCTATGCATTTTCAGGCTTCAAGATGAAAGGGTTTTTCTTGTGGGGGAATGTTAGAGAACATATGAATATTCTAGGGCTTTTAGAATTTAAGCTTGTGGAATGAAATGGGTTTTGATACTTATTGGTAAGATTTTAGTGATCTTTTGAATTGCTGACTTATAAAAAAGAAACCCTAATTGTTGGCATGATAATCACATATCATGCTCACTATCACATTAGTGCTAGTTCTATTTTTATTCCATATTATATTTTCAGGAAGCATTTTGCCACAAGATTTAGTTCTATCATTGTTCAATGCAAAAAACAGTTTATTGCAGCTGTGTGGAACAGCAGGAGCCAGTTCGTTTTGTTTTTCTTTTCTTTTTTCGCTTTTGGTAATTTTGGCCGACCATTCCTTTCCTTAACATGAACCCTCAAGGCATTTCTTGATCATCTTTCTTCTACCTAATAGCCTCGTCAAACCATAAGTTTCTGCATGCACCTGGGGAAGTGTTTTCAATTATTTCAAACTAAAACACCATATGGATCCCCAATCGGCTTCCTCAGAGGTTTTGTTTTACTTCACTATTTGAAATTTTGACATGCTTCAGCCTTAAGGGATTTCCTTCTAAAAAACTGTGCAATATAAATTTTCTACTTCTAGAGGGATGAAATTGGATCAAATCAAATTTTGAAGTACTAGAGTGATATACAAAATTTTTAAGGTAGCCGGTTAATGATGGACCAAAATGGAGTTTTCTTCTCGGATTATCCTAAATATGACAATATTAACGAATATTCAGAGATTTCTTGTTCTTATTTCCAGCATTGTAGGCTGCTGTTTTAGCATGTAATAAGAAATGGTTGATTTCATAACTTCAGGGTAAGCTGTTTTTTCTGCATCTTCCTGCATCAGGGAAGGGACGTGTGACTTACTCAGGGAATAGCTTTTGTGATTGCAGATTAGAGAAAAGAGTGAATTCACATACAATCTGAAGCATTGCTGTCACAGGCTTGCACCTCAGACCACTTCAGATCTTGAAGAATATGTGAAGAACTTTTTTGTTGGTCTTCCTTCTACAACAGTTGTCAGTATAAGTTTACTTGGAAGAGATTATACGAGTTTGTTACAAGAATTGCTGCTTCATCCTACGTGTGTTGATGCCTGGATGTTGGTGTCACGATTTAGTCCCAAGACTGGACCTGTTGTGATGTTACAACCTGTGGACTCAATTTCAGAAGGTATCTAGCTCATGTGGACTCGGGCACACACACACACACACATATATATAAACTTATAAAGTCTATTGTACAGGCTTATGCCGTTATACATTTTGACATGCCAATTTGTATCTTTTTGTGACCAAGTTCAGAAGATGACGACGACGATGACGAAGCAAATTCTGGTTTGCGTACCCTTTCCGAGTCTGAGAACTCAAGTAAGCCCTGGCACTGTCCTTGGGGTTTTGCTATGATTGACGATGTAGTTCCAGCATTCAAAACGATATTGGAAGAAAATTACTCATCCTCGGTATTCCCTTTGGAAGACACAAAAAGAAATAGGATGCTATGGTGGAAGTGGAGAATGAAGCTTGATCAACGCCTTAATAAATTGTTGAGGTACATCACCTGCTCTATGTTTGGGTACATTTTTACATGTCGATTTGAATTGCCTTAAAAGCCTACATTATTTTTTGGGTGATTCCAGAAATCTAGACCTCTCTACCGGTATACCTTGAGATCTGTCTTAAAAATTATTGGCAATTAACTTCAAAATATTGAGGTGCATTTATCCGTTAAAGTACTTAACTTTTTGACCGCTCAAGCCCTCTGTACACCTATTTTCTTCTTGGCATCATTCATAATTGTACAGCTTTACTCAAGGTGACAATAACTTTGCTTATTTGTTATTACAACAAATTCCCAAATTCTAAATTAGCACTGTTTTGAAATTTTGAAATTGAAAGGGGGGCTGGAGGAGACTAATAGTTATCTTCCCATTCACAATTTGCTTGCTATGTTTTGTCAGGAACATTGAGGATTCATGGTTTGGTTCATGGAAATATTTACTTCTCGGAGAATGGTTGGACCAGAAGAATTTGGATTTGGTGCACAAGAAGCTTGTGCACGATCTAAGATCTAAATGCAATTTGGATGTAAATGAGGGCATTCTTAAAGTCATTCTTGGAGGCTTCAAGAATAATAATGAAGGAGATGCGTGGATTTCGCAATTATGCTTCAAAAAAGGTTGCTATATTGCTAAAGTTGGTTATTGTGATGAAGCATGGCGTGGCATAACGTCAAATGCGGCCAATGGATTTGGAACATCATCTGAGCTTGCGTCTCAA
Organism: Vachellia collinsii; assembly: GCA_006871305.1. Lineage (NCBI taxonomy): Eukaryota > Viridiplantae > Streptophyta > Magnoliopsida > Fabales > Fabaceae > Vachellia > Vachellia collinsii. The sequence continues at coordinate 23,612 of QFDD01001465.1, forward strand.
ATATTTAATGAAGCATTAACCATGCTTGAAGTGGAACAGAGCAGAGAGCCAATTATTCTTGTGTTGGATTATGAGATTCAGGTATGTATGCCGTTAAAAGATTAATTATAAGCATTAAATTCTTGTTAAATGCTTTTGAGACACATACTGCAGGAATATAGTTAGTTAATACTGGTAAAATTCTTCTTCATTCTCCATCTGTTCAAACATCATTCTTAAGATGCTATATGTTGTTAGTTATGGTTTCTTTCAGGTTGAATTGAATAATTGATCAGTAAGTAATTCTTAGGCTTCTAACCTGCGTTTGCATTGACATTTTTATGAATTGAGTGCTTGATCTATTTTATGGGTAAGTTGTACCTGGGGTGATTTTTAAGTTATTTTTCCCCCTTTAAATGTAACCTTAATTTTTGCTTCCAATATGCTTTAGATTCTTATTAATCTATCCAGAGATTTAGTCTATGATACAACATAATGGTGTCGTGTGATACATATAACTGACCCCATCTAGTGAGACAAGACTTTTTTTTTGTTGTTGTTGTTGTTATATGCTTTTGATTCTTATAATTTCACTTAATTTTTAAATTGGTCCCTATAATTTAAAAATGGTGATTAAATCCTTTTAATTGAAATAATTTTTTATTTAGTCCATATTATTATAGTTTTGTCAATTTTTTTCATGTGATTTAATCTTTGTCACCTATAATTGTTACCTTCATTTGTATAATATATATATATTTACTTATTTATTTAAAGTGTTAAGACAGTACTTAATACGTTACATTATACAATCTGATGGAATTTTAACAGTAAGATAGAAATTTAAAAAATTGTAAATTGTAAGGACCCAATTACAAATTTTTAGATTTTAGGGAGCAAAATAAGAATCGAATGAAATTACAAAGGCAAAAAAGTTTTTATTATAATTTATATTGATTGATTTGGTATTATGCATCAATCTGAATTGATGCATGGCTGCGTGCTATGTTAAGCTTGGGCATATCAGGTAGTACATGTATTCTCAAACCCTGCTGCTGAGTCAAATAGTGTATTCTCATTTTTAAGCAAAAGATGACTTAACCGTGAGAACATGTCATTTAAGCTGGCATTTTAAATTATATATGCATATTATAGGCTAAAACCCATTCTTGCGTTTTTATTGACTGATTGTTCTGCGGCCTTTATATGCTGAATAAATAACAAGTTCTATTACCATGACAGATGCTTCCTTGGGAAAGTTTGCCTGTACTAAGAAACCAGGAAGTCTATCGCATGCCATCGGTTAGCAGCATCTCTGCACTTCTTAACAGAAGCAGCAACCATGTCAAGCAAGTAGAAGGGAATTCAATGTCCTTTCCTTTGATAGATCCA
>QFDD01001470.1:0-30147 GCA_006871305.1 Vachellia collinsii
CTTGAATTATTGGTTGTCAATGTTTGTTGATGATTAAAGATTGTGTTGGGATTCTGTGGTTGTTGATTTATAATCACAGGAGCTTATGCATCATTCATTCTTTTACATTCTAAGTGGTTTTTAACAGTGAATTAAGTAGTGTTAAGTGACTTGGATTCAAGTTGGTTTTCACTAATTAAGTCATTGGACTCAAGTGATAGCTTGAGGTTTTCATATAGACTTAGAAAATTGCAAACCTCCATAGCATTTTGAGAGCAATGACAGCTGAGTTTCTATCACCAAGGGCCTATCTATTCATATCTTCAATTTAATTCAACCAATTCATCGTTAAACCAAAATACCAAAAAGATTTACTTCTTGCATTGTTTTGTTATTGCACTGCTGTTTTCATAAACCAAACCCCCCTTTTTCATACCCAAGTTCAGCATGGTTTTCATAACCAATTTAGACTAGGAAAGCCAATAAACCGCTCCTCGAGAAGAACGATTGGTTGCCCACTATACTGCATTAATTTGGAGCAATCATTTTGTATCGAACCGGAAGGCGACAAATCCGCGTCCGATCAGGGACTTAACCACTGAAATTATTATTATTAAGTGCCAATGATACTAATTGACTAAACTTTCCAAACACATTATGTATTTCTCCAGAAAAATTATTTATTGAACGATCTAAGATTTGGAGATGTTCAAGGTTTGCTAGTGATGATGGAATTGGATTGCTAAAACTATTATTGGAAAGATCTAAGGAAATGAGATGAGTGAGTGTTGAAAGAAATGAGGCCCCACCACAAAATTTGTTTGAGGAAAGATCTAAATCAAAGAGTTGACTGAGTGTTGAAAGAAATGAGACCCCACCGCTAAATTTGTATGAGGAAAGATCTAAATCAATGAGTTGAGTAAGATTCTTAAAACTCGAAGGAATATGCCCTTCCAATTGATAATGACTCAAATATAACACCTCAAGAGACTTCATCTGGCCTATGGAATTTGGTACTTCTCCCTAGAAAGGGATGCCATAGAGATTCAAATATGTTATTGAGCTCCAATTGAGCTTAGAAAGTTGAACTTTCATATCTGTATTCCATCCCAAATATAGAACTTTAAGATTTTCTAAATACAAAATGGCATTTATTATATCACCTTGCAAAGAAGTACTCCATAGAGAAAGACTGATCAAAGAGGATGACAAATTCTTGAGTGAAGACAAGGAGTGTGGTGTAACAGAGAACATGTTCAAACAATCTAAGCTAAGCTCTCTTAAATTAGTTGTGTTTAAAATCATCTTTTCCCAAGTGGAAGGCTCAAATCTTAGCAATGAACACATGTTCTCATCAACATTCAAAGCCATGTCAAGTGAGACCAATTTAGACAATTATGAGATTTCAGAGGGGATTTCACCAAAAAATTTAATTTCTTCAAGGTTTAAGGTAGTGAGATGTTCTAGGTTTGAAAGGAATGAGATTTTGCCACTAAACCTGTTTGAAGCAAGGTTCAAATAAGTTAGTTGAGGGAGATTTCTTAGACCAAGAGGAACCCGCCTTCAAAGTGACATAATCGTAGATTCAAATGATTAAGATGTTTCAAATGGCCAATAGAATCATGCACCTCTCCAAAGAAATTTGTGCGACTAAGATCCAAAAGTAACATAGGAGAGCTCTAATTGGACTTTGGAAGTTGACCATTGAGATTACTATTACCTGACAAATCTAGTTGTCAAAGGTTTACTAAACACAGAATGTCATTTGTAATATTCCCATACAATTCAGTTCCAGAAAGTCTAAGGGAAACCAAAGAGGATGACAAATTCACAAGCAAAGACAAGGAGCTGGGTGCAATGGAAGACATATTTACATAATCTAAAACATGTTCTTGTAAATTAGTTATATTTAGAATGAGCTTCTCCCAAGTGGATGGTTCAAGTCTTAAACTCAAAAATTCATCTAATAAAAATAATTTTGAGACAAATCAAAAGAGACCAATTGAGACAACTGTGCAATATTAGGAGGAATTTCACCAACAAAATGAGAGGAGCTTAAGTTTAGATACATGAGAGTGGAAATATCACCAAATTGAGATGGTATCAAAGATGCATTAAAATCATTGAAAGCTAAGTTGAGTGTTTGGAGATGAGAAAGTTGGAAAAGGCTATTGTTTGGATGGGGTTGACCTTGAAGCCAACTGCAATTGAGATCGAGGCCAATCATGTGACCTGAAATGGAGTCGCATGTGATCCCATCCCACAAGCAGCAATCTGAATCATTTCCCCATGAAGTTGTCTTTGGGGATAATAGTCATCATTTCCACAAGATGAGTTCTTGAACTGAATTGTATGGGGATAATAGTCATCAGAAAACTCATCACAATCTATTGAAGCAGATTGATTAAGAGAGAAAGAGTTTTTGAATTGAAGGATTGCAAATGAGTTATGAGAACTACATAATGGTGGGTGGAGCAAAGAAACTGAAGAAGAAAGGGAAGGAGAAAGAAAGAACAGGTGGAAACAGAAGATGGTGATTTGAAATGCCATAACTGAATAGTTGGAAGGCTATATGAAGAAGTAGTGAAAGGTTGGTATATGGACTCTTAACAAAAGAGGTTATATTTATAATTGTATCCCATGGAGTGATCCACATGCAAACTTCAAGACTTTGCCTACAGAAGGAATCCTAAAACCAAAAATAAATAAATGTTCTTTCAATACTTATCTTCCGAAGTAAACAAAACTCTTCATTGTGAAATTCCCAATACTTTTTCAATACTTTTTTATTAATAATTAAATTAAATATTTCATCTCCAATATAGTGACATAATGGACTTGGATATGCAGTGCTTTCTTCTCAATTAAACAAAACTCTTTATTGTGAAATTCCAAAAACAAAATTATTTTAATGAAAGAAGACATTGATATACCCAATTGCATCATTTACCACATATTTTTCTTTTTATTTTTGAATGAAAATTGATCCTATTTAAATCTGAAAAATGATAATTATGTTAACAAAAATATATTTTTGTTGAACATGAAATTTAATTGATAAACGCTAATATTTACATGGTTTTTCTACTTAATTTTGGGGGCATTCTTTAGCTCTTTTTGCCATCTCTTATGTTAAATTGAGCCTCTCTTGCTTTTACTGGTCATACAGTGCATATGCACTAACACAAGGGAAAAATGAGTAAATTATCTCATTCAACTATACAAGCATTTGAACTGCAATATTTGATTCTTTAACAAAGCCCTTTTGCTTTTGTTGCAGGTATTTGAGGGAGATATTAAATGCCCAAAGATGAAGCTGAAGGAAATACAGTTCGTGATTGGAAGAAACTTACCAGAAGAGTGCTACTGGATCTTTTGAGTCATGACAATAAATAATAGGTCGTGACTTGTATGCAACTTCAGAGGCTTTGCTGACCTTTAAGGTCGCGACATGTTATGTATAAGTCACGATAGTGTGCTATACAAGTCACGACTTGATAGTGTGAAAGTGCAGCTGTGAGTTTTGGATTAGGTCAGCAGCTTCCATCTAACAAAGGGAGAGCACCAAGAAAATGAGCCTCATTTTGCAGATTTGGAGAATCACCTTGAGGCCAGCTCCTCCTCTTTGAAGCTATCCTCAATTGCAACCATCTCCCTCCATATTCCAACACTCCATCTCCATCTTCATCTTCCCAACCATCCCAACCTTCCTCACCACTCCTTTCTGCGTTTTTCCACCTTATCTTCATCTTCTCATGGCAGAACAGAATGGTAATTGCAGCTGTGTCCTTGAAGCCATGAGAGGCTAAACTCTTAGCTCTTGGTGATGGAGAGCGAGGCTTGAGCTTTAGGATTCATTGGGGAGTATTCCTAGTCTAATCTTGCATTTGAGTATTTGTAGAGATATTTAGGTTTAAGGACTTCTACAGTTGTGCAAATGGTGTTTACAGATTTATGAACCTTTGATTGGACTATGTATTTGGATTGAGTGTTGTTCATATTGATTAGAATATATATATGTTTCAGACTTGATTCCTTGTATTCACCTAGTTATCAATGATTGTTGGTGGTTAGTTGTTCAATTGGTTTCTGTAATTGTGATTACAATTCATTGAAAGCATGAGCACCATTTATCATTTTACATTATGAGTGGCATTTAACAATGTTTTAAGGAATGTTCATTAATTTGGATTCAAGTAAATTGCATTAATTAAACCATTGGACCTAAGTGATTACTTAGGGTTTCTTAATTGGACTCAGAAGGATGAAACTCCCATATTTAAGTTAGAGTAAGGAAAGCTAAGCTCCCATTACTGAGAGTCTATTCGTTATATTCCCCTTAATCCAAAGTACGCTTTCAATTGTTAAAAAGACCAAAAATATTTTATTACACTTGTTTTGCATTACATTTTCCTGTTACTAAATCAAAAAACCCCTTTTTCTTACCTAAGTTTAACATGTTTTATGAACCAATTTAGCATATGATAATCAATAAACCACTCCTCGAGAAGAATGATCGGTTATCCACTGTACTACATTACTTTTGGAGTAATCATTTTGTATCGAACTGGAAGGCGACAAAACCATGTCCGATCAATTGCGCCGTTGCCGGGGAGCCAAGTAATTGGTTCCCTAGTAATGGGTTATTATCACCATTGTTGACTTGGGTCAATTCCTGTTGAGCTGTAGGCTTAGTTTTCAGTTTTTGACATAGCATAGCATACAAAATTTTACAGAAATATAAACAAACATTCTGATTTTCTTTGATACTTTTTGCATTTGCACCTTTGCATAGCATTCTGCATCTATCCTTACCTGATCCTAAGTACTTGGGTGATTGCTGTAAAGTTTTAAACTGTTCATGCATATCTATCAGCATTTGGCCAGGTAACTTGGTGAGTTTTTGAGTTTGTTAAGGAGAGCCTCTCCAGTATCACTTACGTCGCGACTTACCTTCATCATAGTTGCGACCTACAACATTTCCTCTCTAGGGATTGCTCTCGGTACATTTTTGGTCGCGACCTATAACCATTAAGTCACGACCTGAGTGCTCTGTTTCAACCAAAATTTTCTAAGTGTTCACTTTTACTTTCCAGCTATCCTCGGTACACTTTTAGTCACGACCTATAACCATTAAGTCGTGACTTCTGTGAACTTTGTCACCAAATATCATTATAACTGTCCAGGATTGCATTCATCTTGCCTATACACATACTTTTGAGAGTGTACAACACTTACTACACCTCAAACTCACTGAGCACTATTAGAATTCATTGAATTTGCATTCAGCTTGATTCGAATATTTGGCACATATCAGTTTTTGGCTGCAATTTTCCTTAAAAATTTTGTTTGTACATAATTTTTCTTTAAGCGCTTGTATGCGGAGAGGGAGTAGAGGTAGAAGAGTGAGAGAAGCAAAACACCTCAATACACCCACTCTACACAACCTTCCCTATTCATCCAGTGAGAGTGAGGAAGTAGAAGAGGAAATCACGGCTGAACCCGTTGGTCCTGGGAATCACAATGGCAATCATAATAAACCTAATAATGGGAATGGTCATGAAGACCATGGAGAGAATAATGGACAAAATAGAATTAATGATCCACCTAGGGGTAGGACAATTAAAGAATTAACGTAGTCTGATGGCAATTTTGATCCTATGCCCGTTGTTTTTCCTACTTTTAATGCTGATTTTGAGATAAAGGGTCAATTAATACACTCACTACCTAAGTTTCATGGACTTGCAGGTGAAAATCCCTATCTCCACCTCCGAACGCTGTACATGCAGTACATGTCCTTAAAGCCTGTGGGAGCCAACATTGATGATGTTATGTGAAAGGTGTACCACCTGTCTTTAGAGGGTAAAGCAAAAGAATGGTATATGAATCTACCGCTCTATGTAGACAATGCGTACAAGTCGTGGGCAAGTTTGAAGAAGGCCTTCCTAGACAAGTATTTCCCTTCCACGAAGATATCTGCTGCTCGCAAAGAAATCTCGGCTGCAAAACAAGAGGTGTATGAATCATTCTTTGAGTATTGGAGTTGGTTCCAAGAAATGCTTACTAGATACCCTAATCACCAAATCTTGGAGGAACATCTAGTTCAATACTTTTATAATGGATTCCTAACCTATGACGCTCAAGTTTTGGATGTCGTTGCTAATGGTCAGTGGAAAATATGGAGCCTAGGGCTGTGTGGGAATTGATTAGAACTTTTGCCTTAAACCGACAGCATGCAAATCCTAAGGAGCTCAAGGATCATAAAGCTAAAAGAGACCCGTTGCTAGTAAAGCTCGCTCAAGATGTGTCTAGATTAACAAGCACAGTGGAGAGTTTGCGACCCACGAAGCATCAACCTCTAGCTATGGTGGCTTCCACTTGTGGGGATTGTAATTCTCCTATGCATCTCATAGAGAACTGCCCTTGACCGGTTGAAGATGTCAATGATTTGTACCAAGGATGAGATGGACAGTACTCACAAAGAGACCCTTACTCCAACACTTACAACTCAGGGTGGAGAGATCACCTAAACTTCAAGTGGGGTGGAGGATCCAATAGGCCCAGTCACTACCAAGGTGGGCAGGGAAATCAATTTCAGCATGCGGGCACCTCATCAAGTGGTTACCAAAACTAGTCACGAGCTGTAGTGCCTACACCAAACACTAGCATGTCCTCCCAATAGCCACCAAGGATGGATGAGACTTCACAGCTTTTGAAAAGCATGGCGACTCAGGTGACTAACATTGAGGGGCGAATCATGAAAAGTGATGATAGATTTGCCTTCATCACTACCATTTTGCAAGGAATGCAGAAGGATAACTCGGATGCCAGCAAGAAAATGGAAGCTCTTACACTCAAGAACAGTGAGATTACAAGCCACTTGATGCAGCTTTCTAACACTGTCACCGATATGCAAGCCAAGATAGGGGGTAATATTCCCTCTAACAAGGTGATAAATCCCAAATCCCTTAATGTTATCACCCTGAGAAGTGGGAAGACAGTTCATTTTGAAGATGAGAGAAGTGCAAACACTAAATCCCACCGACCAATGACTAGCCCTCCACTTTCCCCAATCAGATTAGGAAAATCTGAAAGCTCCAAAGAAGAGGAACTCATGCTAAAATGAAGAATGAAAGAGGGGGAAATCATTCAAGATGAACCCTATGTGCATGACTTTGAATCTGAAAAGAAAGCCCAAGAGGATGACAACACAGCAGCAAGGGCAGCATATAAATGCAAGCAAAGGGAAGAGAATGCGGAATCTAGCAAGCAGGGAGGCTCAATGCCCGCAGGTAAGGAGGTAACTTCTAAGGACCTTCCTTTCCCTAAAGCCTTTTTTTCTGGTAAAAAGAAATCTGACTCTGAGTTTGTAACTGAAACTTATAACTTATTTAACAAAATTGAAATCAATGTGACTATGGTTCAATTTCTAAAAGGGAATCCTAAATATGTTAAGTTGCTCAAAGAACTGTGTGATAACAAACAAAGATTTAGGCCCTTAGAATGAATCCAAGTCAGTGGCAATGTGTCCTCTCTCTTTAAGGTAGAACTACCAGTGAAATGACAAAACCCAGAATCCTACACCATCCCATGCACCATAGGGAAAGTTTACATAAAGGGGGCATTGTTGGATCTAGGGGCTGCAATTAATGTCATGCCTTGGTCAGTTTATTCATCCCTAGGTATCAATGGTCTCAAGGACACTAGTGTAGTTCTTCAATTAGCGGATCAGTCCATTAGGTATCCCAAGGGAATCATAGAGGACATCTTAGTTCAGGTTAAGGACCTAGTGTTCCCCGCTGATTTTTATGTGCTGGACATGTCCAATGAAGTAGTTAACAAAAGCACCCTCATCTTAGGGAGACCCTTTCTCTAAACCTCTAAGACTATCATAAGTATGAAACATAGCTGTATCACAATGGATGTAGGGAAGCATGTGGTCACATTCAACATTAATGAGGCCACACTGTATCCCTTCGATAATGCCAATTTTATGGGTTCGAATGCCATTGATTTAGATGTGGAGCAAATTAGGGATGAGTATGAAATGAACATGCATGATGCTTGTCACATGAATTTACCTAAATTGCTTGATGCCTCTTCTAAGCTTCTTGAGTCTTCAGATCATGATTTATCACTGAGTGCATATGATGCATATTTTGACTCCTTGCCATCTGTTTATTCATTCTCCAATTCTTGTTGACATTGCATGTCATGTAACAATCCTCTTGAAATAGACAACATGCTTTCTATACCTCAAGGACTTTCTTTCTCTCTTGATTTAGAATCGTTACCTACATGCGCAAATGACATTGTTTGTAGCAAGGGAATTCCAGTTTGTTCTGTAGGGTGTCTAGTTGATGAAAAAGCAATAAATAAAGCTGAGTCAAAAAACACAAGCACCATCTACTAAGAAGACCTCTCGGTACCATTTAGGTCGCAACATGTATGTCAACAAGTAGCGACTATGAGTCCACTTGCCTAGAAGACCCCTCGGTACACTTTGAGTTGCGACATGAAGATAAAAACCATGACCTGGGACCCCTGAAGCAGCATCTCAGCCTCAAACCATTCAAGTTGCAGTGTTTGATGATGTGGTTGAAGGGCCACATCTTTCCCCTACCATTTTGATAGAGGCAAAAGTGGTGTCTTACATGGCAGCCAAGGTAGCATCATACATGTCAACCAAGATTCCCAAGAAGAGTTTGAGCAAGCCCAAGATCCTTTTCATGACACTAAGGAGGATCTAATCATTATAACCCATGAAGTGACATTGGGGCTTCAGATAGCTGCAATTAGAGCCCATACTGTTATTATACATGCTGAGGGAGTAAATGAGCCCTTAACATATATATCCCGTGAGTGAATCTCTGATGTTCATGCATTTAGAATCAATTGTATTTTGCAAACTAATTGTTTGGCATTGCTCAATTTATCATTTTTGTTTTCCTGGAGGATGAGGGTTGATTTGGTTCTAAATTCATTATTGAGCATGTCGACTTCCTCAATTGCCCTCGTAGTTTCTTTGGAATGATTCAAGTCTTTGTCCAGGAGTACAAAGGTTTAAGTGTGGGGGAGTGATAAACACTAATATTTACATAGTTTTCCTACTTAATTTTGGGACATTCTGTAACTCTTTTTGCCATGTCTTGTGTTAAATTGAGCCTCTCTTACTTTTCTTGGTCATACATTGCATATGCACTAACACAAGGGAAAAATGAGTAAATTATCTCATTCAACTATACATGCATTTGAACTGCAGTATTTGATTCTTTAACAAAGCCCTTTTGCTTTTGTTGAAGGTATTTGAGGGAGATATTCAATGCCCAAAGATGAAGCTGAAGGAAATACAGTTCATGATTGGAAGAAACTTACTAGAAGAGTGCCACTGTACCTTTTGCGTCGCAACAATAAATAATAGGTTGCGACTTATATCCAACTTCAGAGGCTCTGCTGAACTTTAAGGTCGCAACATGTTATGTATAAGTCACGATAGTGTGCTATACAAGTCGCGACCAGATTACTTATAATTTGCGACCTGATCATGTGAAAGTGCAGCTGTCCGTTTTGGATTAGGTCAGCAGCTTCCATCTAACAAAGGGAGAGCACCATGAAAATGAGCCTCATTTTGTAGATTTAGAGAATCACCTTGAAGCCAACTCCTCCTCTCTGAAGCTACCCTCAATTGCAACCATCTCCCTCCATATTCCAACACTCCATCTCCATTTCCATCTTCCCAACTATCCCAACCTTCCTCACCACTCCTTTCTACATTTTTCCACCTCCATCTTCATCTTCTCATGGCAGAACAGAATGGTAATTGCAGCTGTGTCCTTGAAGCCATGAGAGGCTAAACTCTTAGCCTCTTGATGATGGAGAGCGAGGCTTGAGCTCTGGGATTCATTGGGGAGTATTCCTAGTCTAATCTTCCATTTGAGTATTTGTAGAGATCTTTAGGTTTAAGGACTTCTACAGTTATGCAAATGGTATTTGCAAATTTTTGAACCTTTGATTGGACTATGTGTTTGGATTGGGTGTTGTCCATGTTGATTAGAATATATATATTTCAGACTTGATTCCTTGTATTCACCTAGTTATCAATGATTGTTGGTGGTTAGTTGTTCAATTGGTTTCTGTAATTGTGATTGCAATTCATTGAAAGCATGAGCACCATTTATTCTTTTACATTATGAGTGGCATTTAACAATGTTTTAAGGAATGTTCATTAACTTGGATTCAAGTAAATTTCATTAATTAAACCATTGGACCTAAGTGATTACTTAGGGTTTCTTAATTGGACTCAGAAGGATTAAACTCTCGTATTTAAGCTAGAGCAAGGAAAGCTAAGCTCCCATCGCTGAGAGTCTATTCGTTATATTCCCCTTAATCCAAAGTACGTTTTCAATTGTTAAAAAGACCAAAAATATTTGATTACACTTGTTTTGCATTACAGTTTCCTGTTACTAAATCAAAAAACCCCCCTTTTCTTACCCAAGTTTAACATGTTTTATGAACCAATTTAGCATAGGATAATCAATAAACCGCTCTTCAAGAATAACGATTAGTTGTCCACTGTACTACATTACTTTTGGAGTAATCATTTGTATCGAACCAGAAAACGACAAAACCGTGTCCGATCATTAATATTTAAAATTTGCTAGCAGGCATCATATGCTATTTTATGGTTTATATACACTAACTCATGGAGGATTTTCTTCAAGCTAAAACTTAAATTAGGTTAATATATAGCAATTTTCTAGGTATGAACTTTTGTATGCATGATTAAGAATAGTCACCATCAATCAAGCAAGAAATTTGGATTAGATTGGTCATTTATTAATTTTGTATGGATCTAAAATATTACGCAACAACTAAACAAATAAAATTAATGGATAGTCCAAAGAATGAATAAAGTGCACATGATAGCTATATATAAGCTATTAGGAGTTTAAGTTTTAACAAAACTTATGGTAAAAAGAATTTGTTGTAATTCTTATTTTGTCATAAAAGGCGTAGAAAAAGATAATATAATTTATTGAAAAGAAAATGCTGTCAGTTAAATGTTCCACAATTAAAAATGTTTATTTTATTAATCACAAGCATCCAATATTGCTAAATATTAAATATGAGAATATCTCACAACAAAACTACAACTTAGGTAACTAATACAACCTATCACACAAAAATTTAACAGTTTAACATTTATAATAAAATAGTTTGCCCTATACACACATATATAACTTAGAATGCCGTACATTTTCAAATTCTATAGTATTCTATACCAATAGAAATTTTACAGATTTCTTCAGCTCCCAAAAAAAAGACATACGACTTGGAAAAATCTATTATATTTTTCTTTCTTTTTTTCAAAAAGAATGAGTCAATGAATAACATTTAATGATATGTGTAGACGAATTAAAATGCCGTGGATAAAGGGTTGTAGTGTCAACTCAAAAATTTTTCAAAATGGTCCCATATTAACAGATTATATATAAACCACATGTACATTGCAAGATGTAGCAAAAGATTTTATGGATGATAAAGAGTGAAGACTTTGTTATTAATAGATAAATATGTCATTTCCAATATAGTGATATGATGAGCCTGACATGCAATACTTGTTTTCCAATTAAACAAAGCTCTTTGTTGCAAAATTCTTGAAACAATTTTATTTTGCAAACATATTTGTTACAATGTTTTCTTGATTATGCTGCGAAATTATTTGAATGAAAGAAAAGATGGATACACATAATTGCAGCATTTACAACATATATTTTTATTTTATTATGTACATTGACTCATGGAGGATTTGTTTCAAGGTAAAATTCAAACGAAGTTATCTAACATCTATTATATAATTAATTTATATATAACATTTTCCTATGTATGAACTCTTGTATAGAAACTTTGAGGAAACTTCACATCAAAAATAAATCTAAACAAATATGTATATGCAAAATAGAAAGCTATAAGACTCTTAAATTTTTTTCTGACTTAAAATTACATAGAACCTTACTATATGACTGAGACTAATCACCCTCAACAAAGCAAGAAATTTCGATTATCTTGTTAATTTTTTAATTTTTTATGGATCTAAAATATTAAGAAAGAAGTAAATAGTTAAAATTAATGAATAATCCAAATAATGAATTATGTGAACATAGTGCCTATACATAAGCTATTAAGATTTTTTTTAATTAACAAAACTTATACTAAAATAGTTCTTTTTAATTTTTTTTGTCATGAAAACATTGACGATTCATTGTAATTTATTCAAAAAAAGACAATTATACCAATTAATAAGCACAATGAATAAGGGATCATAGACTCATAGAGAACTTTTAAATTTTGGAAATGTTTATTGTCATATATCTAAAAAGGCTCAATTTAATAAGTTTTAAGGACCATAAGAAGTGATGTGCATGTAAATGCAAAGACTTTTTGCATATTGCTAAACTAACATCACATCTAGACTAATTATCAAAAAAGAATTGTAATATTCAGAAGATTAAATATTGGTCAAAGAATCATAAGTGATGATGATTGAAAATGCTATAAGTGAAAAATTGGAAGGTTATATGAAGAAGTAGTGAAATTAATTAAAAAAATGTTGCTATATGTGGCGTCAACTCATAAAGAATTTATAAAATGGGTCCCATACTAATAAATTATAGTCCATATGCACATTGTGGTATGTGGCAAAAAAAAAGTTCGATGGATGAACAAAAGAAAAAACTTTGTTGACAATAATGCAATTTATCAATTAGCAATGTGGACTTCATTGTACTGACATGATCAACCCAGATATACAATACTTTTCTTAGTGATTTGAGTATACTTTAAATTACATCAAAAAAAGGTAAATGTATATGGAATGCCATGTTAATTAATTTGTAGTTTTCATCAAAGCAATTAAAAATATACTTTCTACAGCATAATGAAAAAGATACATGCTAATTGTTATTTGTTCTTAATTAATTTATACATAATAAATCTTAGTGCAGTTACTTTTTTATAGGGCTAAATAAAATTTGGGATATAATATAATACTCCATCTATTTTTAAATATAAAACCTTATTTAATTATACGTTGTACTATAAATAAGGTTTTATATTTAAGATTGGAAAATTTAATAAAAAAATAAAGTAAATAAAGGTATATATGAGATAGCTAATTTGATTACAATAAATAAAACATAATATAATTATTCTTTAAAAATTAACAACAATTAACCGCTGCATGAATTATCAATAAACCAAGGACCCATATTAATCAATAAATGTATATGAAGCTTATTCTACTCTGATTATAAAATTTATTAATGTTATTTTCAAAATAATGATATTATTTTTACCCCTTTCCTTTTTTGGTTTAATCAAAAGGGACAACTTTTATAAAAGCAATTTTCATGTTATATTTAGTTGACTAAGCTATCTATGATTATTTAGTTAATTTTTTTTGTATAGCATTATTTTCATATACAAAGTCTTGTATGCAACAAAAATCATATTTAAAATTAATTTTTTATGTAACTTGAACCCATCTACACAAATCCCTTTAATTAATAAAATAATAGAAAACAAGTTAAGATTCAGCTGATCCTCCTTTCTCTCTTTGTCTAACAATTCATAAAAAATAATTATGAAAGCTAAGAAAATCTAAAGAAAATAAGCATATACTTGCTATTTTTCAAACAAAAGATAATTTAATACTAGCCAATGAAAATATGACTGTAAATAAATGCAAAGACGCATTTTGTTTTCTTTATACGATATATAATTACATAGAGGCATGCTCTTTTTTACTACTAAAGTTCAATTCTTATAATAATTCTTCTCTATTTTATTACTTTTATGAATGTAAAAATTGGAAAAATTCAATGGACCCTCTAAAGATGGAATGTTGTGCACGGAGGTCAAAATAGACCAATTGATCCCACAATTTCTTTGTTTTTTCTAAAGTATTTTGACCAATAGGCAGCTACATTGAAATATTCTCCAACTAAGACTATTTGTTCTAGGGAAAATGACAAAAAAGGAATTTCAAAAATGCAAAATCTCAAATCAGATATTTACTATAAAATAGTTGTGAATTACTTATCAAAAGCGGTTAATACCTTATCCGGAATGGTAAAAAAACTGATTTAGAATTTTGCAATTTATAGAATATTCTTTTTTTTGTTGTCATTTTCCCTTTGTCTACCTAGGCACATGTATTTAGCAGTATCGAGTATCCCTCTATTATATAATATAGACATCTTTCTTTGCCAGATTCCAATCTTAACAGTTAAGATTATTTATCACAAAAATTTTCAACAATTTAACGCTTATAAATAAAATAGTCCATCCTTTCCCCCACACACATACATACAAATAGCAATTTTTACAGGTTCGTCTAGCTTAAAAAACAACTTACAAAATATATTGTAATTTTTCATTTTGTTTTCTTAGAAAAGAGTCTGTCAATGACGCGTTTCATTCATGATATGTGTGGATGAAATTGATGTACCATGAATAAAGGTTTGTGGCATCAACTCAAAAATTATTTTCAAAATGAATCCCATATTAATAAATTATATATGGACCATATGTAAAAGAAGATTTTATTGGATGAAAAACAGAAAATACTTTGATTCATTAATAATTAAATCAAATATCACATCTTCAATATAATGACATGATGGATCCAGATATGCAATACTTTTCTTCCCAATTAAACAAAACTCTTTATTGCAAAATTCCTAAAACAATTTTCTTTTCCAAACATATTTGTTGCAATATTTTCTTGGCCACAATAGTTACAAAGTTCACCTCCTTGGTCATGCTGCAAAATTATTTCAATGAGAAGATATGGATACATCTAATTGCAGCATTTTTGACATATATTTTTATTTTATTATATACACTGACTCATGGACAAAATTGTTTCAAGGTAACATTTAAATGAAGTTATCTAAAATATATTATATATAGCATTTTTCTATGTACGTACTTATATAAAGAAACTTCTAGGAAACTTTAGGTCAAAAGTAGATCTAAACAAAAATGTATATACAGAAGATCTTTTAAATTTTTCTTTGACTTAAAATTACATAGAACCATGTTGTATGATTGATACCGGTCACTATCAATAAAGCAAGAAATTTGGATTATCAATTTAAAATATTAAGGAACAAATAAACAGTTAAAATTAATGAACCATTCAAAGAATGAATGATGTGCCCATAGTGCCTATATATAAGCTACTAGGAGCTTTTTTTTTTTGTTTTAACATGACTTATGTAAAAAAATTTATTTGTCATAAAAACTTAGACAAATTCATTGTAATTTATTCAAAAGAAAGTTCTACCAATTAATAATGCGCCTTGAATAAGAGGTTGTAGAATCAGAGAGCTTTCAAAATTTGAAAGGTTATGGTCCTATATATATATATATATAATTGCCCCATTCAATAAATTTTAACGCCCATGAGATGAGATTTGCACATGAATGCAAATATTTTTTATAATTAAATTAACATAACATTTAGACTAATTATCAATAATTAATTGTAATATTCAAACGACTGAACATTGTTCATAGAACCAAACCAAGATAAATTAACTGTGTTCATCTCTTTACAACTATTCTTTTTATGGCAGCAAAATGAAAGAGATACATGCTAATAAATTAATAATTGATGTTCTTCATAATGAATAATTCATAAGGAAGACTCTTAGTATGCGTTTTTTATGGGTCCAAATCATGACTTGGACATAATAGAATAAAAAACAATTAAAGTAAATACAGGTATATAGTTATATCGAAGATATTTAATTTTTTATAATAAATTAAACATAATATAATTGTTCTCTTCAAAATTAAATAGAATCCACTAATATTGCATGAATTATCAAAAAAGCAAGGATTGATATTATCTAAGCTACTGTTTCCACTTCTTCCATAAATGTATATGAAGCTTATTCTAACTCTATTTATAAAGTTGATTAATGTTATCTTCAAAATAATGATATTTTTTAACTCCTTTCCTTTGTTGTTTAATTAAAAAATCAAAAGGGAAAAATTATATAAAAAAATTTCAAGTTGTTAGTTGACTAAGCTATCTATGATTATTTAGTTAATTTTTATGTATAATCATCATATTTAAAATTAGTTTCTTCATTTAACTTGAGCTCATCTCCACAATTGATCCTACAATTTCTTTTGATCAATAGGCCCCTAAATTTAAATATTCCACAATAAGAAATATTTATTTTATTAAGCACAAGCATAGTAGCATTCCTCGTAATGAAAGTAACAACCTTTGTCACTAACAAAACTCTATCACAAAAATTTTCATCAGTTTAACATTTATAAATAAAATAGTTTATCCTATACACACAAATAAACACAAATCTATGTGTGTCCTATATCTTCGTCGCTGCTATAAACTTTCTTGTACACACACACACACACACATATAGCTTAGATTGCCTATAAAATCTTCAAATTCTATAGTATTATGTGCAAATAGCAATTTTACGGGTTTATCTAGCTCCTTGGAAAAATCTATTATATTTTCTTTAATTTTTCAAAAAGAATGAGTCAATAAATAACATATTCAATTATATATGTAAATGAATTAATATGTTGTGGATTAGAGTCGGTAATATGGGTTGAATCTGTAGGCCAGCCTACCAAAAACGTGGCGGTTGGGCTGGCTAAAAAGTGACATATTAGAAGGTAGGTCATTTTAGTTCAACCCGTGTGGCGAACTAACCCTCTAACCCCTTTTTGTAAAAAATAAAATAAAATTGATTAATAAACAAATATGAGAATAACTTTTAATCATAATGCAAATCTAATTAATATTTAATGATTATTAATCATTTAATTTGTGATTTACATTGTTGGGTTGACTAAAAAGTGAAAGCAAGGACTGATATTATCTAAGCTATTGTTTTCACTTTTTCCATAAATGTGTATGAAGCTTATTCTAACTCTATTTATAAAATTGATTAATGTTATCTTCAAAATAATGATATTATTTAAACTCCTTTCATTTTTTTTGTTTCATTAAAAAATCAAAAGGGAAAAATTATACAAAACATTTCAAGCCATCTATGATTATTTAGTTAATTGTATTTATAGTATTATTTTCATGTACAAAATCTTGTATGGATCAATCATCATATTTAAAATTAGTTTATTTATTTAACTTGAACTCTTCTCCACAATTGATTCGACAGCTTCTTTTTTCCCCTTTTGTTTCTACTAATAGGCCCCTAAACTACAATTAAAAATGTTTATTTTATCGATCACAGGCATCTAACACTATCAGATATTAAATGTGAGTATCTCTGACAATAAAATTACTTATCGGTAACTAACATAACCTATCATAAAAAATTTCAGCAGTTTAACATTTATGAATAAAATAGTATGTAGTATACTCACGCATAGATACACATATGCATGTGCCCTAAATCTTTATCGTTGCTATAACAAACTTTCTAGCACACACATATATATAGCTCAGATTGCCTATAAAAGTTTCAAATTCTATATAGTATTCTATTCAAATAGCAATTTTTACAGATGTCTCTAGCTTCAAAAAAAAAACATACAACTTGGAAAAATCTATTATATTTCTTTTCCAAAAAGAACAAGTCAATGAATAACATTTAATAATATATGTAGATGAATTGATGTGTCGTGGATAAGGCCTTGTAATGTCAACTCAGAATTTTCAAAATGTGTTCCATATTAACAAATTATATATAAACCACATCTACATTGCTGGATGTAGAAAAACTTATACTAAAAATTATTTTAAATTTTTTTGTCATAAAAACTTAGGCAAATTCATTGTAATTTATTCAAAAGAAAATTCTGTCAATTAATAGTACACCGTGATTAAGGAGTAGTAGACTCAGAGAACTTTCAAAACTTGAAATTTTTTTCGTATGTTTAGAAAAGGCCTCATTTAAGAAATTTTAAAGATTATAAGATGTGATGTGCACAACATGCAAAGAATTTTTGTTCATAATTAAATTAGCACATCAATTAGACTAAACATCAGTCAGTGAACAAACCAAGTGAAATTGACCGTGTTCATCTCTTTACAACTATAACTTTTATGGCAGCATAATGGAAAAGATACATGCTAATAAATTAAAAATTCATGTTCTTCATTAATTAATACGGTCTAGTTTGCGTTTTTTATCGGTTCAAATCATGACTTGGACATAATATAATAATAAACAATTAAAGTAAATAAAGGTAAATCGCAGATAGTTAATTTGATTATAATAAATTAAACATAATATAATTATTCTCTTTAAAATTAAACACAAACCACTGTTGCAAGAATTATCAAAAAAGCAAGGACTGATATTATCTAAGTTACTTTTTTCACACATTCCATAATTGTATACGAAGCTTGTTCTAACTCAGTTTATAAATTTGAATAATGTTATCTTCAAAATAATGATATTATTTTAAATCCTTTCCTCTTTTTCTTTTTGTTTAATTAAAAACTCAAAAGAGAAAAATTATATAAAAAATATCAAGTCATATTAGTTGACTAAGCTATCTATGGTTATTTAGTTAATTTTTATGTATAGCATTATTTTCATAAACAAACTCTTGTATGGAACAATCATCATATTTAAAATTAATTTCTTTATTTAACTTGAACTCTTCTCCACAATTGGTTCCACAATCTCTTTTTTCCCCTTTTCTTTTGATCACTAGGTGCCTAAATTTAAATATTTTAAATATTCTACAAATGAGACTACTTGTCTTGCTATGAACATGTATTTAACATTATTGATACTAAATATCGATATCTTTCTTATTGTTATTTCAATCTTGGAATCTAAGATTATTTATTACAAAAATTTCAACAATTTAACATTTAGAAATAAAATAGTTCATCCTATACCCACACATATACACACAAATAGCAATTTTCACAGGTTTCCCTAGCTAAAAAACAACTTATTTTTCATTTTTTTAAAAAAATAAAGAGTCAGTCAATTATTCATTTTATTCATGATATGTGTAAATGAATTGATGTCATGTGAATAAAGGCTTGTAATGTCAACTCAAAAAGAATTTTCAAAATGGTCCAATTTTAACAAATTATATATACACCACACGTACAAAAAGATTTTAGGGATAAACAAAAGAAAAAACTTTGTTGTTATTATATTTATATTAAATATGTCATCATCTTCTTCTTTGTTTTTTTTTTGGCAGAATATATGTCATCTTCAATATAATGACATGATGGACTTAGACATGCAATATTTTTCTTCCGATAAACAAAAGTCCTTATTACAAAGTTCCCAAAACAAAATTATTTTAATGAAAGAAGAGATTGATACACACAATGTATTTTTCTTTTTATTTTTGAACAAAAAATCGATCCTATATAAAGCTGAAAATTGATAATTATGTTGAACAAAAATAAATTTGTGTTCAAGATGAAATTTAATATTTACAATCTGCTAGCATCATATACTATTTTGTGTTTTATATACACTAACTCAGGGAGGATTTTTTTTCCAAGGTAAAATTTAAATTAAGTTAATATATACTATATAATTAATTCATATATAGCAATTTTCTATGTATGAACATTATAGGCATGACTAACACTGTTCACTATCAATAAAGCAAGAAATTTGGATTATCTTGTCCATTTATTGATTTTCTATAAATCTAAAATATGAAGCAACAAATAAACAATTAAAATTAATGGACAATCCAAAGAATAAATTATATGCACATAGTGCCTATATATATATAAGCTATTAGGAGTTTTTTTAAAAAACTTATAATAAAAAAATTCTTTATAATTTTTTTACCATAAAAAGATTAGACAAATTCATTATAATTTATTGAAAAGAAAATTCTGCTAATTAATAATGAGTTATGAAAAAGGGTTGTAGACCTATAAGATATTTTCAAGATTTGAAAAATTTTATTGTCGTATATTTAATAAGGTGTTCCATTTAATGAATGTTAATGACTATAAAATGTGATGTGTATATAAATGCAAAAAAATTTCGTTCATAATTAAATTAACCTCACATATACATTAATTATCAATAAAAAATTGTAATGTTCATGAGACTGAATATTGGTCAAAGAACCAAACTTCTCTTTAGTACTATATGAGACAACGACACACAAACTAGATTTACCATTTTAATGACTTGATAATTATTTTTTAAAAAAAATATCTGTTCATAAGATCATCTTTCACAAGAAAGTGTGTATGTAAAGATGCAGAAGCTAAATGCTTGCGTGGAATTTTTATGGAATTCTTTATAGGACCTATTACATCATCCTTTTATAATTCAATTCCATACATTCGTACTCATTTGAACCCATTATTATTCATTATTAGGCCTTAAGAGTTAAAAACTTGGGCCTCAACCTCCCGTTATTCACTCAAAAAAATCATAATGATACTAACCACGCTATCCATCTATGTGAGGTGATTCTCTATTCAAGATACTCTTAAATATTAAATGAGTCAATTGTTGAGGAGTGATCATATGAATTAATTGCTAATTTGAGATTTCTTATCGCCTCTTAAAATCCCCCAAATGTCTATCATTTTAATTACATAATATCACATCATATTTGGACTTAATGTGCAGGGCATTTTGGAATTAAATGCTAGAGGAGACCAAATGGGAAACGCTGCGTTTTGGATTGTTTTGAGAACCAGGAGTAAGGAACCAAATGGAACAATGGTGCCAAAATGGAGGAGCCACCTGAAACTAATTCTGGTTGGGAATTAACTAAAAATACAACTGGCCAAAAAAAAAAATAAAAGAAAAACCAACACACTAATACTTCTTCCATGACTTTCCTTTTGGCGCGGGTTGCTCTTGATATCCATCTCTCTTTTCACTCACTGACCGCTACCTCCATTCCATTTTTCACTCACCATCCACTCATACCACTCGCTAGCTTCTCCTTCTTGCAACCCTCGCTATTATCCATTCCATATCTCACACTTTATACCTCCTCATCTCTCTTTTCTTCAGTCTTCCATTCCGTCATTCACCCTTCCACTGTTCACTCCGCCATGGAAAATCGTGTAATCACTTTTTCCGTTGTTGTTGCTGTGATGTCTGCTATGTCCGACTGATTTCTTTGCTTCCCTGGGAGATTTGACAAGCCAGAGCTTCATTTTGACAGGGAGATCCTTCATGTCACTCATTTCATTTTCAAATTTACAAGCGTACTATTGTATTGAATAGTGAAGTGTAACTGTGATGTTTTTAGATCCTTTTACTGATTATTGTATTCTCATTAGCTTAGCAACTATTTGGAGATGAATTTCTTGATTTAGAATAACTATTCTCTGATTTTAGACTTGATAAAGTTTAGAATCTATGGATGGTAAAAGATACATGAGTAACATTGATCAATTTTATTTTTGGAATTGGGCCATATATATGCTTGCTAATCAGTATGCTTGTTTGGATTCAGTCTTATTGTGACAATTGAGAGCTCATCCATTGTTGAGCAATGAAGGCAAACTCAAACTCATAGGGAGCATTTTTGTTATTGATTCATTTCCTCACTTTCATTTCACCATATTCTAAATTGATAAGAAAATAAAAATAAACAATAGCTTAGATAATAGATATGATTCAGATTAGGATAACAGAACGATTTTTTTCCTAAATTTTGTGAATTAATTTGTTAATTAGATACTTAGAGACACTTAAGCTCCTTAGATCGACCTTGAGGTTGTGCCCTATTTACATAATTTTGAGTATTAAATTTGACCTTTAAACGACAAGAGATCATATAGTCATCATAAGTTGAATATTTATGCCAATTCAATAAACTACATAATGGATGCTCACAGTTATATACTACGTCCAATTCTTAACACAAATTGAACTTTTTTTGAAAAATTAAGGAAGCGAATTGACTAATATAATTATCATCTTTTCCAAACTAATTCACTTAACTCATAAACTAGTATATAATCTAATAATATGTATCTAAGAATATAAGTTATAATCAAATAATTTATTTAGCCATTTTTAATCTTTCAAAAAAGTCAATTAGCTCTTATACTAAAAACAATAGGTAGTAGCACATTTTTGTCAAAAACACTATAATCATTTTCCTTAACTCTCTCTCTCTCTCTCTCTTACTTGATTATTGTTGAGGGATCATCAATAATAGATTGGACCACAAATTAAAAATGGGTAGATATTATAGCTCAACTTGCCAATCAACTTGTATATTAAGAATTGGAGGAGCAACATTTCCAAAATTGTGCAAGCATATATAATCATTGGACCACATTATTTACATTTAATGATGAGAAACGGGTTCAACATCCTTATAAATGGTATAATTAGATCAAAATTATTAAATGAACTCCAAATGTTATGAGATTTTGCATGCAAGTAGTTCATGTCACAAGATTTAAAATAAGCTATAGTTTTCTAAATTTGAAGTTGTGTGCAAAACGTTATGCATTTTTCACTTTATGCTAAAACCCAAAAAACTTGATAGTAGCAGAAGTTGGCCGCAACATAACTAAAAGTTTGCCTTGGTGAAAGTGCTCAAAGAGGAAAATCCTCTTAGTTTGGAGGAGTTCGCCAGGGAAAAGGGAAAAGTTCACCGTAGCGAAGTGCGCCCACGAGGAATTCTCATGTGGTCAGACAAGTTTGCCACGCAAATTTAGAAGTTAGGCGTGGTGAGGTCTTATATTGGGTGACCAAGTGAATAGTGAAATTTCACATGGTTTGATGGGATGATTGAGCCTTAAATTGTTCAGATGAGTATTTTTTTTTTCCTATAAAGAATTGAACAAGCTTCCATTGGAGACTTAAACAACTTAATTTTAATTTTTCTAAAATTAATTATGAATTTTTAAAGTTGGTCCAAGATTCTAAGTTACCAAGTAAATAGTAACATGCTAAAGAAATTCTAAAATTCACCTAGTGACTAATTCTAGCTTATATAAGGATCAAAAGTGGTTTAGTTAAGATTTCTAATACGTAATAAAGCTATAGAAGAAAGGTGTTACACAGTGGATATTAAATAGAGATAAAGTTAAAAAGTTGTTGAATATAAGACAGAGTTAATGCGATTTTGGGTATTAAATAGGGGTCTGTGTGAAATTTGCAAGAAGTAACTTATAAATAGAATTATAACAGTAATTAAATCACCTACCTATTATTTTTTTAAAAAAAAATACTCATTCTCTACATTAGTTGTTCTAGTTACAACTGTGTTTAAAGTTTTGTCAATTTTTTTTAAAACATTTTAGTTAACGTTGTAGTTTCTATGCTTGTTAAGATCACTTTCTATAGCCATTCTATTTGTTTATCATATAGTGTAGCGCAAAATCGTTCTTTAGACAAATCTGATCAATAATTTCATCAAATGATTGTAATCAATAATTGATATTTTGATAATTATTGTGAACACCCTATTTTGTCCGGGCCCACAAAAATAATGATAATAATTGAGAAATATAATTTTGGAAAATCTTCTTTGAAAATTGTCATTTATGATGATTGGTTTGCCATTGAAATTTGGGAAAGTTTTCCTTGCACTAATTTTAGAGAAAATCTTATTTATGGTGGTTGACTCCCAAATTAAGAAATATCATTAAGAAATAAAAAATTTATTAACAATGATTAGGCTTAGATTAGAAAAGTTTGATTCTTGCTTTTCAAGAAAAGATAAAAAAATAAAAAATGAAAATTATAAAAATCCCCTCCTTTATGTTAATTAATTTCATTAATAGAAAAATTTTGAAAAATCAAAAAATGAAAATAAAAATTTCTCCTCATTTATGTTGATTGCTATCCCATTAAGTATTTTTTATTAAAAGAAAAAATATTAAAAAAGATGGTGCACCAATGAGCAAACCTTAATTGCTACCTATAAAAAGGAGAGTAAGGGTTGAAGAAAGGGAGTGTTTTTGGAGGAAAGAAGAGGCAATAGAAAACTATAAGAGAGACAACACCCATCTTCTTCATCCTACATTGTCATTCTAAATGTTTCTCTCATGTTCTCTTATGAGTTAAAGAGAAAAGGCATTAGAAGGTACGTCTTGTTTCATTGTAAATTCTGTTTTCAATATTAATCTTCAGGCGTGTAATAACTAATCACATTGTATTTTCCACCTCTCCTTTTCTTGTTTGCATAGGTCAAATGCGGATGAAGGTTTGAAGTAAAAAGTGGATCGTATTTCAAGAGAGACTGATCACTACAAATTCTAGGACAAGAGCTAAAGTGCACTAAAAAAGGTTTCATGTTCCTTGTCTCAATTAATTGATTGTTCATATTGATCATTCAAATTTATATCATTATGTTATAAGCTGTGTGAGATCTTCAGTTATACTAATATAGGTTGCTCATTTTATCTTATAATTTAGACCCAATTTTTATAAATGAAAGTAAAATGAAGAGTTCTCTTTTCATAAAATAAAAAAATAAAAAATAAAGTTTCATTTATGTCGTTTGAGGCTTTTTAAAACATTCTCAGGCAAAAAATGATTATTCTTTCGTGTGAGATTATAGGAATCTCCTCAAGAAGTCTAATCCAAAAATCTTTTAGAAAACATTTTTTAAATAAAAATAAAGGAGGGCTTTTTTAAATAAAAAAAATACCAACCAATCAGAAAGCCATTTTTCAAAAATAAATTAATAAAATATTTTCCTAAAAAAATACCAACTAAGCGACATGCATTTCTACTCTCGAACTACGACAGCTTTGGCCTCTCTAAAGGGTACGTAGGCCCTAGGCTTTCTTCCTAGATCAAATCCAACTTTGTAAATATATCATTTTCCTATATTCTTTGTAAATAAACAATTTTCCTCTTTTATTTATATTTTTATTCATTTCATTTTTTGGGTAATTATAATATTTTAGAAGGCCATTATATTTTTTATAGTCAACTTAGGATAACTATTATCATGAACGGGTGTTATGGGGTGCCTAACACCTTCCTCACACACAATCGACTCACAAACCCTATCTAGTTTAAGTAGATCATTTTATTTTTAGGTTTCCAAAATCCTTTCAATATTTTGGTAGTAACTCCTTTGTTTTTCCTTCCCTAACTGGGAGATCAAAATTCGAGCGTTACAATTATAATTACAAATTCTGTGCACTTGACATCATAGATAGAGCTCAAGTGTTCTTTTGGTTGTAGAAGCTCTCTTCTGGGATTAGAGTATCATGCTTACACGACAATAAATACATAAGGGAGCTTAACATCTTCTAACATTCCTTTAGGCCAAACAGATGTGAGAAGACTTGCTCTAACTTTTGTTTTCAAAAATGGACGTTAAAGGTAATCTTCTCATGTCCACATTCGTTAGATAAAACGAACCAAAAGGGGTTAAACTTTGACTTCCATTTTTATAAAAAGGATGTGAAAGCTGCTTTTCACATTCATTTTTAAAAGAAAGATTTGACAGCTGCTTTTGACACTCATTTTTGTTAACGGACTTGAGAGACTTATCCCTCTCATGTACATTTGTCAAGAAACGGATGTGAGAGAGCATTTAATTCCTGAGCTCTCCTACCCTTTTTGTTCATCAGTACATCTTGACAGTGTCTGAGCTCTCCCTCTCGATCAATCAGAGTCTTCTCCTCTACCCATTGAAATTTGTCTTCTCTCTCCATTTAATGTAAAAAAGAATAAAACTTAATGTAATGTGGCAAATAACCCCTTCCTCACATTTTTTTTCTAGGATGGCATAATGAAAAAAAAAAAAAGAATAGAAGTTAGTGGAAAAATTAATATTTTAATCCTTCAACTTTTAACTCACTTATAACCTAATCCCACAACTATAACCCCTTACGCGTATGATTCAATCCCATATCTTTTCAGTTTTTATATTATTATCCTTCACTCAGTTATGAATCATCATACGTGGCAAAATTTCTTTCAATTTATCAGAACATGGTTTTCTTTATAAAATTTAATAATAGGAATCAAGTACGGGCTTTTGGAAATTTTTTAGGTTGTCAATTTCAAAAGAAATAGTTGTTTATGGGATGCCATAAAGAAAAAGAATAAAAATCTAAACCCTTTCAATCAGTCTTGGTGTAAATTTTTTTTTTTATTGAATCTTCCAAAAATAATATTCATTTTTCATATGCTGGGCTCATTCAAAAGAAATAATAAAAAACAACTCAAGTTGTTCATATGTGCTAATATGAAAAACAATTTTTTGGCCTCAAACTTATACATCATTCACCTTAAAAACACCCAAAAAAAAAAAGAATGATAACAAATCACTCAAATTTACATAAACAAAATAACAGACACAGCACAACGAGCCAAACAAATAACAAAAAAGATAAAAGGTTGATAATTTGCAACACAGTACAGGGCCACATTCTTGAGGTAATTCAAGCTTCAATTTGCATGAGCTCTATTTCTTCTTCTTCTGGCTTGTTTCTTGGATCGGCTTTCAAAAGTCCTGACAAACCATTGAGGCTTTCCAATGGAGAACATAACATATCCCATGAAGATTCCAAATACCATACCACATCCATATCCCAAGGCCACTGGCTTCCAACCAAATCCATATTTCTCATCAGAATCAAATGTCAATGGAGGCGATTCTCCTCTGTCTTTCTTGCAGGTTTTCGTCAATGGAACACCACACAGTCCTAAATTTCCTTTGTATGAATCATTTTGGAATGTATCAAATTGCTTACCTCTTGGTATGGGTCCCTCAAGTTGATTTTGTGAAAGGTTCAAAATAGCAAGAAAGTTGAGGTTCGTCATTACTTCTGGAATCTCACCCTCGAGCTTGTTGTATGATAGATCTAACCATTCTAGATTTGTCAATTTACCAATTGATTTTGGAATAGAACCAGTGATTATATTGTGGGAGATATTAAACCCTATTAGTGCTCGTAGCTCTCCAATGTCATTTGGAATCTCACCATCAAATCTATTGTTTGACAAATCAATGGTGGTGAATATTGTTAAGATCCTTTCCAACTCAATGGTATAACCTTTCCATGTGATCATAACTGAATCCTTATAGGCTGAAAAAGTTTGGCTTCCCATGTATTGCAAACCAACTTCAACATTATCTATTTTCATCATTCCTTTAAACCTCTTGATGTATGTTATTGGCAAAGATCCATGAAAAAGATTGTTTGAAAGGTCAAAAATCCTTAATTTAGGAAATGGATGCTTGGTATTGTTGGAAGTAGAAATTGTCCCATGAAACCTATTCTCTCTCAAAACAAGCACTTGTAACTCTGGCAAATCATCAAGCCAACTAGGAAATGTATCCCTGATCTCATTGTGACTAACATCCAAAATTTCTAGTTTATTACAACGAGCCAAAGATTGAGGTAGCAATCCCTTAAGTTGGTTGCTATTGAAATGCAAAGTTTGTAGCACATAGCTCTTTGAAAAATTGTTTGGCAATGTTCCAGAAAAATCATTCATCTGTAGATCGAGAATAAAGAGAGTGGGTAGGCCAACAAGACATTGTGGAATAGGTCCTGACAAGTTGTTGTGTGACAAATTGAGTATGACAAGTGAGCTCGCATTGCAAAACAGAAAGGAAATGTCTCCATTATATTTATTGTTTGAGACTGAAAAAAACTCAGCTCCATAGAATGGGATTGGGAGATTTCCATGTAGCATGTTGAAGCTGAGATCAAGAAATGTGACACTTGTGTTTGAAAGGGATGAAGGGACTTGACCACTGAAATTATTATTATTAAGCCTCAAATATTCTAGTCGACTAAGCTTTCTAAACACATTAGGTATTTCACCACTGAAGTTATTTATTGAAAGATCTAAGTTGTAGAGATGTTCAAAGTTTGAAAGGAAAGATGGGATTTGACCACTAAAACTATTATTGGAAAGATATAAGGAAGTGAGATTAACAAGTGCTGAAAGAAATGAGACCCCACCGCTAAATTTGTTTGAAGAAAGGTCCAAAGTAGTGAGTTGGGAGAGATTCTTGAAACTCAAAGGGATATGCCCTTTAAATTGACAATCAATAATATGTAACATTTCAAGGGACTTCAAGTGGCCTATGGTTACTGGTACTTCTCCTGAGAAAGGGATGTCAAAGAGATACAAATCCACTATTGAGCTCCAATTGACCTTTGAAAGTTGAACCTCAATATTTGTATTCCCTCCCAAATATAGAACTTCAAGATTTTCTAAATACAAAATGGCATTTGTTATATCACCTTGCAAAGAATTACTCCAAAGAGAAAGATAGATCAAAGAGGATGACAAATTCCTAAGTGAAGACAAGGAGTTTGGTGTAATAGAAGACATGTTCACACAATCTAATATAAGGTATCTTAAATTAGTTGTGTTTAGAATAAGCTTTTCCCAAGCAGAAGGCTCAAATCTTAGCAATGAACTCATGTTCTCATCTAAATTGATAGACAAGTCAAGTGAGACTAATTCAGACAATTGTGAGATTTCAGAGGGGATTTCACCAAAAAAATTATTATCTCTAAGCTGTAAGGAAGTGAGATGTTCTAGGTTTGAAAGGAATGAAATCTCACCACTAAATTTGTTCTGACCAAGGTTCAAATAAGTTAGTTGAGTGAGATTTCTCAGACCAAGAGGAACTCGTCCTTCAAAATGACATCCCTGTAGATTCAAATAATTAAGATGTTTCAAATGGTCAATAGAATCAGGCACCTCTTTAAAGAAATTTGTGGAACTAAGATCCAAAACTGATATAGGAGAGCTCCAATTAGACTTTGGAAGTTGACCATTGAGATTTGTATTATATGACAAATCTAGTTGTCGAAGGTTTTCTAAACAGAAAATGTCACCTGTAATGTTCCCCTGCAACTCAGTTTCAGAAAGTCTAAGGGAGACCAGAGAGGATGACAAATTCATGACCAAAGACAACGAGCTTGGTGTAATGGAAGACATATTTACATAATCTAAAACAAGTTCTCGCAGATCAGTCATGTTTAGAATGAGCTTCTCCCAAGTGGATGGTTCAAGTCTTACACTCAATTCATCTAAGAAAAAATAATTGCAAGACAAATCAAAAGAGACCAATTGAGACAACTGTGCAATTTTAGGAGGAATTTCACCAACAAAATAAGAGAAGCTTAAGTTTAGATGCATGAGAGTGAAAAGATCACCAAATTGTGATGGTATAAAAGACCCATTAAAATCATTGAAAGCTAAGTTGAGTGTTTGGAGATGGGAAAGTTGGAAGAGGCTATTGTTTGGATGGAGCTGACCTTGGAGCCAACTGCAACTGAGATCGAGGCCAATTACATGACCAGACATAGAGTCACATGTTATTCCTTCCCACAAGCAGCAATTTGAATCATTTCCCCATGAAGCTGTCTTTGGGTAAGATGTGTTCTTAAACTGGATCTTATAGGGATGATAGTCATCATAAGACTCATCACACTGTCTTGAAGCTGAATGATTAAGAGAGAAAGAGTTTTTGAATTGAAGGAGCACGAAGGAGTCATGAGAAGTACATAATGGTGTGTTGAGAGAAGAAACTGAAGAAGAAAGGGTAGGAGAAAGAAAGAACAAGTGGAAACAAAAGATGATGATTTGAAACGCCATAAGTGAAAAGTTGGAAGGCTATATGAAGAAGCAATGAAAGGTTGGTATATGGACTCTTAACAAAAGAGGCTATATTTATAACGGTACCCCATGGCGTGATCCACATGTAACTCCAAGACATTGCCTATCAAAGGAATCCCAAAACCAAAAATAAATAAATGTTCTTTCAAAAAGGAGAAGCAAATTAAAAAAATTTGTTCACTGTCACAATTGGCTTGAAACAAAACAAAACATGGAAATTTGCTAATGGTCCATAAAAGAAACTCGGTGGTTGTTTCTTTGTGGACTTTGGTATCAATATTTCTCCAATATAATTCACTGTTCCATGAATTATCAATAACACAAGGACTAATTTACCCTTTTCCACTCCTTTCCTAAATGTGTATGGTCTTCAAAATAATGCTATTATTTTTATTCCTTTCCTTTTTGAAAATTAAGAAAATCAAATGATACAAATTAATTAAAAAATGTTACGGTTTCCCTCGCTATAAAAAGAAAATGAAACTACCAACCTAGAGCAATCTATTGTAATTTTTATTTTTTAAAAAACGAGTAGATGAATGAGATTTTGTGATAT
>QFDD01001471.1:0-30798 GCA_006871305.1 Vachellia collinsii
TTTAGAGCTAGCCTGATTTGGAAACTTACATTGGAAATGTTAATTTTGTGGAATAGAGTTTAGTGTATGGAGAAAAGGCTGAGGCAGCCATTGCTATTGGATTTGACGATTTCATTGTGAATTATGATATAAAAATATGCTTTATACTCCAACCTTCAACTTGAATCAGTACTATTCATGTTTTCAAAATTAATCTGTATGTCCTTGTAGTAATTAAGCCTTTGTGTGTAGTTATCTCATCGTACTTTTTTTAGATATGGACGCTGATCCTTATACGCATAATTTGTTAATTATAGACAACTGATATCTATGGGAAGGGACTTGAAATTTGTTGCCATGAAAGCTGCTCCATATGGGTACGTATCAACAAAACTCAGCTATAGAACAGTTAATGAATCTTGCGTTGTAATGAATGGAGAGTTCGATGCAAGTGGCCTTATAACTATCCTAGAAACACTATCCTTTCAAACATTAAAATAGTTCTTGGCCGACAAGTCAAATTGCTTACAAGGTATAATCTCTGTTTGTTTGTTTATATACATGTTGTGCATGTGAACTTTCAGATGCATTGCGGGGTACTCAGATTTCATTGCCGAGGCAGCCATTCTACTGAAGCGTCAATGCAAAGGGTTGTGATTTCCTTGCTTTGCATATTTTTTGGAGGCTAGTAGCTATACTTTATCTTGTTAGTGTTGAAGAATTGTTGTAATAAATATACATTTTATGTTTGCTAAATTGTTGTATTATTATATTGTGTTTTGTTGATTAATTAAATTATAACATTTTTGATGTATTTTGAATTATTTTAATGGATTAATTAGAGAACAGGCTTTTTAACAGGCTTCAGGCCAGGCACAGGCCTGAAAAAAAGGCCTGTAACAGGCCACAGGCCAGGGACAGGCTAGTATCACATAAAACAGGCCTGGCCTGTTTAGGGTGGAGCCTGGCCTGTTTCCACCCTTAATATAGATATATAGACACACACACACATATATATATATATATATTGTGAAATGTGAATAGAGATGACTGTTTGAACTGGTTGGGAATTGAGTGTGATTTGTGAAATATATTTTATGTGATATATTTGTATTTGACGATTTGATACTTCACTTATAAAATGATGCGATTAATTGACGATATCGATATATATTGCAAAGAGAAGATAGAGTTGATTGTGTGAACTCGTTGGAAAATTGAGTATGAGTCATGAATTTACTTCATATACAATTAATTCTTTATCTCTCACCATAACTCATGGGTATACATTTTGAGTTTTATTGCTGGTTGTTAAAACTTTTGTCTCACTATGTTGCTATTAACATTTTTAGGTGACAGTACCTAAGTTGAGATGACTGGGAAGGTTTTGGAGGTTGGCTCATGGCTATTTCTATTGTATAGCCTCCTCCTCTACCAATGTGTTGATTTGATGCATATTGACACTGTAAATCTCATGTTTAAGCATACTTTGATATTTTAATATTTTCTTATCATGTTATTTTGGGATATTTCCATTGATATTATTTGTGAAATCACAAATTTAAGTGAGCATTTTATCATATATTCTTTGAAATAAATGGTATTTACGTTATTAAATTATGAAAGTTGAGTTTGAGGGAAACATGAATACAATATTTGGAATACTAAGTCCTATTATCATAAGATTGATTTTTATAGTTTGGATTGGAAAGAAGTTGACATAGTAAATTCTTATTATCCATTATAGTTTTTAAATATTTAGATTTATTATTTTCTATCATGAAAAAGTGGTTTGATTCATTTAAACATGATAAATGTTTTGAAGATATACTTTATTTTTTATCATATTTAACTTAATTTTGAAGTAAAACCTCTTTATAAGCATGATTAGTTTTATTAATGTGATTTTGGGAGTTAAGTAACTGGTTTAGGAAAACTGTTGTTACAAAATTCACTTAAAATTCCATATGACGAGTATGTGCACTGGAGGATAAGCAAAAGTGACGTCCAACAGGATTCATGAAGCATCCAAAAGCGGTCATTATGCATTAATTTTGATGTAATTTCATTTTTATAAGGTTTCCCTTTTTATTTCCTTTAAATAAAGCCATTTGGTCAAATATTCTTCTAGAATATATTTTTAAGTAACTGATTTTTGCTTTAAGTTTAAGTAATTTTCTAATTTTTGTAGGCTTGAATGGTGCCAATAAATCAATTAATTATCATAAAGGCATCATTATAGCAATTAAGGCTTAGTGTTTGATTCCAAAGTGTTTTATGGTAGCCTATATATTACAAATGTTTTTGTATTTTTTTTTAAAAAAAGAATGGAATGAATAAGAACTTTGTTCTTTGGAGAATTATATTCTCTTTGTGTGAGCTTTTCTTGCATCTTTGTATCCTTGTGAGAATACTCATATGGTATCAAGTGAGTGATCAACCTTTTGGTGTTTTTATAGTTAGGGTTGTAAGAGACAAGTTCTCTTAAGGTCATACCTTTGATTGTTCATCTAAGTTTTCGTGTTTGGGGTTACAAGAGACAAGTTCTTTTAGGGTCTTATTTCGATTCTCACACTTATCTCTAGTTGGTTTGTTGTGATTTTAATTTATTTCTTCTTAATCAATTTAGGATGATTTCGATAAGCCACTATATGAAATTAGTTGATTCTTTTATCTGTTGTTTTAAACACTAAATTTCATGGCTATGATTGAATATAGTCGTTATTATTATATCTCAATCTAATCTTCTTGACAAGTTATTTATATTATTATTGCCATTTTAATATATGACATGAAGTCATATTGTTCTAATTTTTTAATATATAGCCAGAAGCCATGTATATCTTTCCTATTTTGAGAAGTTATATAACCCTGATTTCTTATTTTAATATCATATGGTCAGAAGCCATATGTCTTTTTCTACCTTAGAATATAGCCAGAAGCTATAGTTATGTAATTTTTTATTATATGACCAGAAGCCATGTAATACTAACTTTTCATCATAAGCCTGAAGCCATGAGACTTTAATTGTTTTGTTGTAATATTTTACTTTATATTATTTCTTGTCTTTAAGAATTTCTATAACTATCATTCATATTATTATGTTTTCATTTTTGCTATTTTCTATTTTATTTTGTTATTTATTGTTATTTATTCATTTATTTTCTTTTTTATTTACTGTTATTTATTTTATTGTTCTTATAATTTACATTTTCCCTATCTTTACTTTCAATCCCAATTTATTTATTTATATTTTTTTGTCCATTATTCATTTTATTATGGTTATACTCATAGCATTATGACTTATATATATATATTGATGTATATTATTCTATTGTTAACTTCATTTATTTTATT
The DNA here is from genome assembly GCA_006871305.1 of Vachellia collinsii. Classification (NCBI taxonomy): domain Eukaryota; kingdom Viridiplantae; phylum Streptophyta; class Magnoliopsida; order Fabales; family Fabaceae; genus Vachellia; species Vachellia collinsii. Next base: position 3,337 of record QFDD01001471.1, read on the forward strand.
ATTGTCATTGTTTATTATTTTTCTATCTACCTGTTATTTATATTTATTTATTCATATTGAGCTATATATTTATATTGCTACATCTATATTTATTTATTGCTACATCAATATTTATTTATGTTATTGGTATATATATTTATTTCCCTACCTCCCTAAATATATTGACATCTGTAACATCCTAAATTTTATTTTAGGACTTGATTATAATGAAGAAATAATTATTTGTGATAATGGTACCCTCCTTGTATTATGGGAATGTTTTTCTACTATCTGTAGATTTTGCCGCGGCGAACTATTGCTGATAAGTAGGAATTCCTCTCGGTACACCTTCACCGTGGTGATCGTCTATCAATTTGTGAAGGGTGTTCTTGGGTCACCTTCACCGTGGCGAACTCTTGGCTTCACCACAACAACCTAGCATCCACTTGTTAGGATAGGATTTGACCAAGAGTGGGGGGTGAATTGGTCTAATAAAAATTTTCACAAACTTTGAAACGTAAAACAGAGTATAAAAAAAAGTGGACAAAGAGATTTATCCTGGTTTGGTCCTCTTGACCTACGTCCAGTCCTCAGAATCCTCTGAGCTTTTCAAATCCACTAATCTCAAAAGATTACAACAGTATAGAAGAAGGACTCTCCCCCTTCCTAACTTAATTTAACCCACTAACACTTTTGCTCATGTCTTTTTCCACTCAAGATTCTCCAATCTTGAGTTACTCTCACAGAATCAGTAAATGAACAAGTATATTCTCCTTTCTGAGAATTTTGATGATGAACACTGAAGCTTAAATATCTGAGAGAATGAAAATAGAGGAGGTAGATGAAGAGTAATAAATTTGATCTCTTGTCATTGCGTTCACTTTTTTTTTTTAAACTTGAATGCTTCACCTTTTATAGTTGGGAAGTATTAATTATCCTTTAGAAACATTTAAGTTTTCATTACACCCATTCGCGTCGTTCAGCTTCCCGCAATAAATGCTTCTAACAGTAGGTAGGGTGGTTTCTGCATTTTTGTCCGTTGAATCTCTTTCTGGTGAGGCAATCAGAATTCCATTCCCTGTTAATCATTAAAGTAAATGAGCATTTATGATGGTAGATGATATTCAAATAAATGTTGCATGAATAAGGAAAGATTTGACAGTCAGACTGTTAGATAAAGCAAACACAAGTTTTACTTGCTGAGAACTCGAGTTATTGAAGAAATAACAAAGCAGAATTCAGACAACTTTTGTTGTAACTCGAGTTTTAATAAGAGTTTTGACAAAACCTGAGTTACAAAACTTAAAACTCGGGTTTTCACAGGTTTTCGTAAGCCAAGACATTTTAGGTTCTTCGAGACTCGAGTTTCATACTTTGAAACTTCAAGTTTCAAGTATTTGAAATCATAACTTTCATTGCTACCTCGAGTTTCCTTGGAAGTTTTGAGTTTAAAGAGGTTCACATCTCGAAACTCGAGTTTTATTTCTTAAAACTCGAGTTGTACTATAACTCTTAACGAAACCTCAAGTTTTGAAAGAAGTTTTGTAGTTCAAGAATTTTTCAGAGCTCAAAACTCGGGTTCTATTTTCCCAAAACTCGAGTTGTATCAAAATTTTTGTTGAAACTTCAAGTTGTGAAAGAGGTTTTGATACTCTCTCTTTGAAACTCGAGTTCCATCAAAATTTTTGTTGAAACTTCAAGTTTTGAAAAGAGGTTTCGTGGTTCAAAGATTTTTCAAAGCCCGAAACTTGAGTTACACAAACCATAACTCGAGTTTTAGCAAAACTTCCATTAAAACTTGAGTTCTCTTTGAGAGTTCTGATTTTCTAAAACAGTTTTGGAACTCGAAACTCGAGTTCTATTACACACAACTCGAGTTGTGCTAAAACTTTTGTTCAAACTTGAGTTTTACTGAGAGTTTTGGATTTCTGAAGCTTGTTTCAAAACCTGACACTCGAGTTTTGACTCCTAGAACACGAGTTTTGACAACACTTCCATCAAAACTTGAGTTCTCTTGAAAGTTTTGGGTTTTGAAAGCATTTTTAAGTAATGTAACTCGAGTTTTGAAGCTTATAACTCGAGTTCTCTCAATACTTTCATTAAAACTCGAAGATTACTTAAACTTTTCTAAAAACAATGAATTTTAATCATAAGTTTAAAACCATGTTTGTCATCATCAAAACATTATCTCAACATTCTCCCCATTTTTGATGATGACAAAACCAATGAACAAGATACAAGAGACAGATTTAACAGAATCAAACAGCTCATAAGCAAACATTAATCAACAACATATAAATTTCATAAATTGATCATAAAATTCAAACAGAAGTATCAGAAACATATTCAAGTCATAAATGCAAAACACAAAATACAAGAGTCACCCACTTCTCCCCCTTTTTGTCATCAATCAAAGAGGGTGAGAAGGAGAGGCAGTATGCTCAGGAGAAGAAGAGTCAGAAATGTTGAAAATGGTAGTAAGAGGGGCAAGAGAGATAGGGGTCTCAGAGGGGGAAGGCTCAGAAGCTACTGATGGTTGACTAGACTCAGTGGGATGATACTCAAGGAGAAGCATAGGTGTAGAGTCTGGAGCAGGAGCAGGAGCAGGAGCAGGAGGAGAAGGAACAGGAGAAGGTACTGTAGATGCAGGAGCAGGAGATGCTGAAGGCTCAGGACCAGATGTCTCAGCTGAAGGAGGAGGAGGTGATTTAAAGCCTCTGATGAAGTCCTTAATAGAAGTCATCCTCCCTTCCAGAGAGGAGAGTTTGGTATCCACTGATGACTGCAATGAATCAACTGAAGTCTTCAAAGCAATCACAGCCAAATCTAAAGTCCTCCCAGTGAAGTATTCTGTAGCAGCCTTCAACAGGTTGTTCACATAAGTCTGAGTCTCACTATGGAAGGCCTGAGTGGACTCCTCTCCCATCTCCCTAAACTCAATCTGCATGAATTGCTAGATGGATGCCTGAGCAAAGGAAGGGGCTGAGGTAGGCTGCTAAGGGGCTGATGACTGGGCCTCATCCTGAGGCACCCTAGAGGGTCCAGAAGCAGTCTTCTTCCTCTGCTTGCTCTGCACAGTGGTCTCCCCAGGGGCTATCTTCACCTCAATCTCCATCCTATGAAGATGAGTCTTTGCAAACTCAAGAGGCTTGAGTGCCTTCTGATCCTTCATGATGTGCCAGATATTGTGTAGTTCCATGACCTTAGACACTAGGTAAGGGTAGGGAACTACCATCCTCTTAGACTTGGTGAATTTAAACCTCCACATCTCATCAAAAACTGTCTGACCAATATTTCTTTTCTCCTTGGCCATAATGGATGCCATCATCTGGTAATCTGAGGATGACATGTGGGCGTAATTCTTACCCTTGTTCACTAAACATCTAGTGTAGATGTAGTGGCAAATCTAAACTTTGTTGAACGATCCTTTGTGTTAGAATAAGATTTAATCAAGAGGGGGGTTGAATTGGTGACCTTTAAAAATTTTTAAAGGCTTCAAAAAAAAAGAGACAAAGAAATAGTGAAGTTGAGAGAAGAAAAGAGATACAATGATTTATACTGGTTCGGTTCTCCTAACGTACGTCCATTCCTCATATCACTGTTGAGCTTTGCAAAATCACTATATAAAATTTTAGGCTCTCCAAGCCATTACAACAAGACGTCACACTGGATTTTTGAAAACACAGTCTCACACTCCCCCTTTTTCTTTGTAATCACAACACCTTACTCAAGATCACTCAATCTTGAGTTTCTCTCAGAAACAGTAGATTTGATAGTTGAAGATAATTCTCTCACAAGAATTGAAAGCTAATCACTGAAGTTAAGTATGAGAGAGAGTATGACAAAGAGAGAGTAGGTAGTTGTTCTTCTTGAATGCTCTTCTATTTATAGTTAGGTAGCAATAAATGTCTGTTAGAGAGCTTCATTTCTAAGACACTCAGCTTCATTATTCAACATTGTGCATTTAATGCCTCTGACATGCATCATGATCATTGCTTGAGATTTAGTTCGTTGAGCACACGCCGGAGAAGTAATCAGAAGGCCTATGCCTTGTTGCTAAGTAGGAAGAAGAAGCATTTATGAGTGCAGAAGGGATTCAAATAAATGAAGCATGAAAAGGGAAAGATTATGAATAAAGTTGGCGCTTCTGACATACTGAGATGCTATCAGTAAAAATGAGTGCTCAAGTACATTTTCATAACACTCGAATGTTTTTGGCAAAATATCACAATATAATCCTCACTGAATGGCAAGATACTCGAGTTTTAATAAAGGTACTCGAGTGCTCATAATGCTTCCATATATACTCAAGTTTTATAAGAAGTTTTGTTATGAAAAATATGAACACTTTTATTGATTCTTGAGTACTGAAAAAAAAGCTAAGAAGTACTACCACTACTAGAGTTGTAAACATAACACTCAAGTGTTTACAAAGCATTTTGGAGCCAACACTTTCAATGATACTCGAGTAGGCCCAAAAGTGTTGTCAATACTTGAGTACTTGACATAGTACTCAAGTTTTGATAGACTTTTCTTCACTAATAGTCTTTATTTACTCTCGATAATTGAGTTCTGTGTAGCCATACTCGAGTGCTATGAGTTCTTGAAGTATTAAGAAAGGCACTTTGATTCTCGAGTATTTTTTAGAGTATTGTATTTTGAAAAGAAATTTTTATCTCGATACTCGAGTATTGTCAATACTTTTGTGAATACTTGAGTTTGTGTGAAAGTGTTTCAGGAAATCAATACTTGAGTATTGAGACTAAAATTTGAGGGGAAGATATTAGTATCACTACTGATCTACTAAATTCATATTTACAAACACATGAATTTGATTCTGAGTTAAAGACCTTTCAGTCTAAGGAGATACATGAATTGTTTAGACCAAGAAAGCCTTATGCAGGATTAAATTTTGAATCCTCTACCATGCCCTCTCTACAGAGAATCATTCACTACTTCTATTCTAGATGTTTAGTGAACAAAAGTAAGAATTTCACCCACCTGTCCCCTTCTGATTATCACATGTTGGCTTCTATCATGGCAAAAGAGAAAAGAAACATAGGGAAAATGGTGTTTAATGAGATTTGGAGGTTCAGGTTCTCCAAATCCAAGAAAATGACAACCCCTTCTAGAATCCATAAGCAGTACCAGATTTGGTATATCATGAAAGATCAGAAGCCTTTCAAGCCCCTAAAGTTCTTTGAGACTCACTTGCACAGAATGAAGATAGAAATTCAAGTAACTCTGAGGCAGGGTCCTACAGAGAGCAAGAAAAGGAAAAGGACTCCTTCTGGTCCATCACAGGTGCCTCAACATGAGGCTCAATCATCTACTCCTCAACAGCCTTCTTCTGCTCCTTCTTTTGCTGAGGCCTCCATCCACTAGTTTATGCAGACAGAGTTTAGAAGGATGGGAGAAGAGTTCACTATAGCCTTTCACAGTGAGACTCTAGCCTATGTCTCGAACTTGCTCAAGACAATAGCTGAGTACTTTAGTGGCAGAACCCTTGATTTAGCAGTTGCCTCCCTAAAGATTTTTATGGAGTCATTACATCACTCTGTGGAGTCTAGGCTATCTGCTCTAGAGGGAAGAATGAGATCCTTTGAGGACTTTATCTGTGGCAGCAAGGCACCTCCTCCTCCCTCCTCTACTTAGCCATCTTCCTCTACTGCTCTTACTCTTGTGCTTCTTCTTGAGTTTTGAGCTGCAGGGTCTAAGCCTCCATCCACTGAGCCATCAGAGCATCATACTACATTAGAGCCTCTTGTTCCAACATTTCTATCTTCTGACCCTCCTGTTCTTGAGGTCTCTATAACTTCCTCTTCTGAGCCCCCTTCTGTTGATCCTACTTCCTCTCCTTAGCACCCTCTTTGAGTGATGACAAAAAGGGGGAGAAGTACTTAAAGTTTCAACAATTTTTTTTTCTGTTGCTTACTTTGAACAATTTTATTTTTGAAGTACTTGGATTTTTCTAATTTTGATTGACTATGTGAAAATTATTCTAACTTGGCATTATGATTATGTTCCTATTCATTGTTTCTATTCATATCTATATCTTTTGAGTTTTGTCATAATAAAAAAGGGAGAGAATGTTGATATAGTGTTTTGATGATGTAAGAACTTTGAATATTTGAAAGTGGTATATCGTGATTATCAAGTTTAATATTTTATGCTCGAGCATTATATTTCAAAAATAAATTGTTTTTCATAACACTTTCAAGAGTACTTGAGTATTGATGAAAGTATTGAGAATACTCGAGTATTGTATGATAATACTCGAGTATCGTTCTAGATAAGTCAATTTTAAAATCAACACTTTCAGTTATACTTGAGTATTGGTGGAAGTATTGATAATACTTGAGTAGTGACTCCCAATACTCGAGTATCGTTCAATAAAATAAGCTTTCAAACAAAAACACTTCCAAGCACACTTGAGTATTCATAGAAGTGTTGGGAATACTTAAGTATTACATCTCACTACTCGAGTATCGATTTCCTGAAACACTTTTTGAACTTAAACACTTTCACACAAACTCGATTATTAACAAAAGTATTGACAATACTTGTGTATTTGGCGACAATACTTGAGTATCGAGATGAATTTCTTTTTAAAAAACACAATACTCTCAAGAATACTCAAGAACAAAAGAAAGTGCTTATCTTAATACTTTAGGAACTCACAACACTTGAGTATGGCCACAAAACTCGAGTATCGAGAGTAAATGAAGACAATCAGTGGAGAAAAGTTTATCAAAACTCGAGTACTATGTCAAGTACTCAAGTATTGACAACACTTTTATTAATACTTGAGTTTGTATGAAAGTGTTTAAGTTCAAAAATTGTTTCAAGAAATTCATACTCAACTACTGAGATGTAATACTTTAGTATTACCAACACTTTTATGAATACTCGAGTGTGCTTGGAAGTGTTATTTTTTGAAAACTGATTTTATTGAACCATACTTGATATTGAGAGTCACTACTCAAGTATTGTCAATACTTCCACCAATACTCGAGTATGACTGAAAGTGTTGATTTTTAAAACTGACTTATTTAGAACGATACTCAAGTATTATCTTACAATGCTTGAGTATTCTCAATACTTTCTTCAATACTCTAGTACTCTTGAAAGTGTTATGAAAAACAATTTAACTTTAAAATACAATACTCTAGCATGAAACATTAAACTCAAGAATCATGATATATCACTTTCAAATATTCAAAGTTCTTGCATCATCAGAACACTATATCAACACTTTGGGTTCGGGAATGGTCAATGAAGTTGATATTAATTTTTGAAAGGGGATAGATTTGAGGGTTATTATGAAATATTGATGTTGGATATTTTGGAGGAATTGGGAGTATTGAAATTTGATGTTTTGGATAGAAGGAGAAAATGATGATATTTTAGTTATTTCAATAATTAAGATGTGATTGATGGAAGAAAGAAATGGGGGGTTCCATTGGGGTTTAATGATTTTTGTGATTTATGTGATTATGAGATTTAGAAAGGGAACGAATTCATGTAATTTACATATATATATATAAGTTGTGAGGTTTTGTTGTTTTTTATTTAATTGATGTGTAATTATTGTTATATAGATTAATTGTGTTTTGTGGACTTGAGCATTGGGCTTGAATTGTTGTGGTATTTCAACTTGCTTTGGCAAAATGTATCCACATTTAATTTATTTTATAAGCTTGTTATGGGTTGTAAGATGTTTTGGAAAACATCTTTTGAACCGTAAGTATTATTTTGATTTAAAACCTATATGTGTTGACCGGATTGTAAATCATTATGAACCTACTCTTGTGAATTAAACTTTACATGTTTATGAATTTCTGGTGAAGTGGATAATATTTTGATACCACAATCTATGTTAATGACTCTTTCTATCTTGTGATATTATATTATAATTGAGAATGTGATGGATAATGAGTATATGTGTGTGTGTATATATGCCTTGTGAAAGGTTGTATTGTTAGGGGCTTGAAGTGTAATGAAGTTTGGGAAGATGATATACTTGGTGAATCTTAAAGTTTATGGCAATAGTCTCCACTACTGATCATAGCGGTTAACCTTAGGTTAGACTTTCCAAGTCTTAGACCCACTTGTGGACAGATTTGAGAATGGTCAACTCTTGTGAATCTTGGACCCAGTTGTGGGCGACCATAAAGAGGATGACACCTTCTAGTCTTGGACCCAGTTGATGGTTAACTTTGGCCAAATCTCCTACCATCATAGGTTAGAGTCTACATCAGGTGATATAAGGAGGAGTTTGGTGGAGGGAAACTATGTATAATTGGTGTTGTATTGTGTTGGTATCACTTGGTTACTAATATATTCAAATGAAAACTTGTTCTTCTACCAGCTTCTCGATTTTGATCAAGCACTTTATTGGTTTATAATTGTATATCAATACACTTTTAACAAATCTACCCATGCTTCATCTCTTATAATCCTACCTAAATATTTGATAAATTATTTATTTGTTGCTAGGACTTTATGTCTCATCCCATGATTTCAACATTTTTGGGAGAGGGCCCCAGTACAGTTAGATGGGAGGGAAAGGAGCCAGATGCTTAGCTTTGTGTCGAGCTTTTGTAGGGCCTCCTATTCTTTTTGAGACATTAATGTGGACGATGTATATATTTCCATACTTTTAGGTCGAGCATACTCTTTTATTGTTTTTCTCATTTTTGAATGTTGATGCATTGCTGCTAATATGTTGATATCAGTTGATGAATTGGGCATATGCCACCCAGAGGAGGTTATTGATAGTCATTGTTCCCCAAGTGGGAAAAATCATTTGTGAATATTATATCTTGTTATTTGAATAGCATTGAGACATCTCTAGGTTGAGATGGTGGTTTAGGAAAAATTAGTTTTGGAATTATTGTTTTAAGGAATTATTTTGGGTTTTTGGAAGAGGATGTTTTACCATCCCCCCTTTATATATCTACACACACACACACATTATATTCTGATACATTGATATAGTGCTCCATGTATCTATATTGTTCTATTATCAAAATTACATTTATTTATTTTTGTTCTACATCCAATTTTTATTCACTAATTTTTATGTTATATTAAATTTAGGATAATTTTGATTGTTGTTGTTATTGCTGCTAGTGTTCCTTTTTCTAACTCAAACCATGGCAAATCTTACGAAACTTGAATTTACCTCCCTCGATATCAGTGGAAAAAATTATTTGTTCTGGGTGTTGGATGCAAAAATCCACTTAAATGCAAATGGTCTGAAAGATTTCATTTTACCTGAAAAAGAAGTGATTGGCCAACATAAAGCCAAAGCTATGATATTCCTATGCCACCATATCCATGAAGGACTAAAAACTGAATATTTAATAGTGAAAGATGTTGGAATTGGACGGCGCAACAGAATATTAAAATTTTTCCAATCCCTTCCATGGATCTATTAAAAGCTTTTAAATCATGTAGTCAAGAAGTATACCTTTTGGATCGTTTCTCTTTCTTTCTTGCTTGGTTTCCAAGAAGTCAATAGCTATGATCAGCTTTTTTTCCAGTATCCACACGAATGGCATTTCAACATGTAGCGTGCTAGCGCCTTTAGGTCTGATTCTTGTATCTCCTTCTCACTGTCGGTTTCTCTCTCAAATCTCTGATTTTTGTTTTTACTGTGTGTCTAATGGATGGCTCTGACCATCTATTTATAGATATTAAGAGCTTATCCTTTTGAATTTCGAAATATATCTTTTATCTATTTCAAAATTCAAATCTTATCAGAAACTTTAAATTTGAGAAATTAAATAAAGATGGTTTTATCTATATCTGTCTAACAGATATAATTTAACCAATATATTTAATTTGGATAAGGAGCCAAACAAGGATAAGATTTAATTTATCTCCATAAATTAAATAAGATATAATTTATATATTTTTATAAATTAAATCTAAGATCTTATCTTTTAAATGAAGATTTAATTTATCTCCATAAATGAAATTCAAGATTTATTCTATCTTTATTGTGTATATAATATATTTACATATTAATATATGTAATATATATACACAATAATATATATTATATATACACAAATGAATTTTAATATATATACATACATATATATATCCTCTTAAGAAATTCATTGAATCTTGATTGAATGAATATGGATATTTCAATTTGTGTTAGGCCATTTTGTATACGACTCTGTAGGTCCATATGAAGTTGGCAATGGGCCAGTGACTACATAAGCCCACAAATCCTAAGTGGCCTCTAGCAAGATATTACAACGATCCAATTAACATGAGGATCTGTAAATCGATACAAATTACCATACAATAATATCATGTCCCTTTTGTCACATGATATTCCGGTCACAAATAAGGCATGAAGATCGTCATCCTCATATTTGCAACCATTGCTTTCTCAATCCCTGAGTAGTCTGACTTAAGAGATGGAACTACCTTTTCATCATAATATGGTCATACATTTCTCAGACTCACTCATTGAGAGGGCCCAGCAATATCTCTCTACTAATGTGAGGGATAAATCATATCTTAACCATTCACATTCATCTGCATGGAATCCACTAAACCCAAACATAGCCTTTATCATCACTTAGTCAAAAGTGACTTTTTAATGGGTCAAAGCTGAGAGACTCTCATGTAAGAATCCATGATGATATCAAGTCAAAGGGCACAGTGACGTAGTTGTTTGTGAGACAAGCTTATGACACAAATCCATGGAGCTATCTCATCAAAGAGAAGCCAAGCAACGGATGAAGGGCTTAGGTTTCACCACTTGGTATGATCATATTTAAAGGCCAAAAGTCAGGAGAGTTTATGTCTATGTGGTAGAAATTATCACCAGAAAATTATTTTATCATATACAATTGTGAGCCCCACTAGTTAGCTTTGGTTTTTTAGTGTCTAAGAAACTTGGGGAGTCCATTGTAGTCAACCAAAACTGCAGAACAAGAAGGGAGGGCCATGGGTTTGGTGAAGAACAAAGAGAAGAGCCCAGATTCAAGCCAAAATCAAGAGGTAAAGTGTGATTTTGGTATGAAATCTTCCAATTTCTCTAGCTTCTATTTAATTGGTGTATTTCTCTTCCTATTGATGTTATTGAAGAGTTCAAGAGAGGATTTCCAAGAGGTCTTGACAGAGAAAGTGAAGAAGAGAAGGAATTGGAAGAGGCAAGTCATATAATCCAACTCTATGATTGATTCTAAGACTATTGATGGTTGGATTGTGTTGTTTTGATGTTGTTTTGGAATTTTGAATTTGAAAACCCTAAGAGGTGCTACTAGCTGAAATCTTAGATGCATGTGGATAAATGATTTTATGTTGAATAATGATTGGAAAGTAGTCTAAAAGTAAGATTATGCATGTATAAGGCAAAAGTAGTTGAAATATCATGTTAGCCTGCAGGAAAAATGGAAGAAGGAATGTGTTTTTGATGATTTTGATGCTTCTATTGAGTTTAAATTGAAAATTTATGTAGGGTATAAGTGAGAAACCAAGTTTTGAAGCATTAGAAACAAATATTGGAATTTTGTGCAATAACTTCGTTAAGTTGCTGTTTTGAGTAGTTGATAGGAAAGGAGGGCTCTTTTGAGCTATTTGAGCTTAAAAATGGAATCTACATACAAAAATTATAGAGGAGAAGCATGTTAGATAAATTTTGAAACCCATGGATAAAAAAGTGCAAAGTTAAGTTTAAAGAGAGCAAATAGAAATAGTTAGGAAGAAGTAATGTGAGCAATGTTCTTAACGAGTTGTTAATTTTTAAGTGATGTTATCTAGGACCATTGGATACTAAGGAAAGATTTGACAAGCAAGGGACCAAGAAAAGCAAGGAGAAAAAGGTAGCTTAGCAATTATTGGTTACATTACATATCATTGTGTTTATTACATTTTTACTTGCTAAGCTATGAATTGGATAACATGCCATGGTATGTATGATAAGGTTATGATATAATGAAGATTGCTTTTATGCAATAATGCCTTGGTCTATGTTGTGTTGTGTGGCACATAAGGTATGTATAATATTCTAATTGCAAATAAGTTATAAGCATGTATCTTGTTTTTAAATGCATGTTATGTGATTGAATAATGGTTGATTATGCTACTAAGATTCTCAAGAATCTTACCCAATCAATGTAACCAAACCCTAGGGCTATCCTAATCCAAGAAGAGAAGAAGGAAGAAGGAGATCATTACTGGAAGGGTGAGTAAAGCCTTTGTTACTTGGTTAGCATTCAGAAGGTTGTAAATCCCCGTAAAGTTTTATGTGTGGGTTATGATTATTAGCATGTGTAGTGGTAGATTCATGCTCACGCATGCTAGAATAGGTCAAAATTCTCAAAAGGCATTGATATTACAAGCTAGAGTAACCATATTTCCATTGAACCAAGCATGAATAAAAAGGGGAATAAAAGTCAATAAAGTTGGACCTAAAGCTAACCATCTCGTTTTGAAGCAATCGAGTGAATTAGGATATGAGATTTTACCAACAAATAGGTCTCATTTTTTTCTTTAGATTGAGTGGTGGTTCAGCTGAATCCAATGACCATACTAAGAGATATGTCCTTCCAAAACTGGGCAAAAATACTAGAAATATAGAAAATGATCAAATAAACAGTAAATTTTGAAATTAAAATTGGGCATTCTTTTGAAATGAACTTGTTCAGAAATTACTTTTCCTCTCAAGTTTATTCAGTTATCTTCCCATAGAACTTGGAATCACTCAATTTCAATTTTTCTACAATTAATTATGATTTTTCAAAATCTAGACCATTTTTAGAGTATTATGAATAGTGATTCGAAAACAAAAATTTTTGGACTTCATTTTTTACAAGTTATGGCCACCTAAAGTGATTCTAAATGCTTCTGCTAGATATGTTAATGGGATAAAACTAAGGGTATTACACCTTTCATGCTTCAAACGTGCTCCTGCAATAGCAATATCGGAACAGTTGTTTTAAAAAGTATTCTGAATTAATTTCATGTCTCCTTGTGGCCAAGCAAAATAATGAATTAGTGATGAAAAATCATGAGATCCACCCTACTAGATCCACCTCATTCTCCAAAGTGAATGTAGTTGCACGTGATATTTACTGCGGTCTTGGTTGAGGTCGCAATTATGAATGTGGATGTGGTAATTATTCTCATCATGGTGGTGGGAGTTGCAATTTTATTCCCAATACCCACCACAAGAAGAAAAATAATGAAGGGTAGAAAAAGGATAAGGGTGGCACTTCCAAAATTGTGGGAAATCAATGTTATCTATGTGATATGAAGGGGTACTGGTCACATACCTGTCGTACGCTAGAGCATCTAGCCAAACTTTAACCAAGAGGGGGATGAATTGGTAAGATTAAAAATTAACCTTAAACAATAAAATAAAGAGTAAGGTTTTAGAAGTAAGTCACCTAGAAAATGAAGAGAAGAAATCAACATAGTGATTTATCTTGGTTTGGTCCTTCTAATATACTTCCATTCCTCATAGCACCTCATAGCAAATTCACTATAAATCAAGATTCCCAGGCTCTTGAAGCCTTTACAATTTGAAGTGACATTCCCCCTCACTAACTCAGAAAAGCAGAGGATATCACTCCCCCCTTATTATGTGTAATCACTACAACCTTCTTAAGAGTCCCCAATCTTGAGTTTCTTCAAGTTCAAAGAATATTTTTGGCATAATAAGATTCTCTCACAAGAATTGGATACTAATCATTGAAGAATAAATGCTCAAGAGAATGTAACATAGGAAGTAGTTGAACAAATAATGAATGCAAACTCATAGGTTGATGCTCTATATCTTCCGTCTTCAATGCTCTTCTATTTATAGTTGTATTTTCCATTAATGTCTATTACAGAGAGCTTTGTTTCCGTTACGTTTAGCTTCATAGTTCAAACATTCAGCATTAAATGCTTTGACATGGAGCATGGTCATTGTGTTTGAGAATTAATTCATTGAGTTGAACACACCAAAGAAGATATCAAAGACCATACCCTGTTGGTGAACAAAATAGATAAACAGTTATGGAAGTAGGTAAGGTTCGTGATAATTAAGCATAAATTTGGAAAGTTTCTGAAGATGGTATGCTCTTCTGATAAAAGGTATTTTTGAATAAATAAAGTCATTTACTCAAGCGGATTTTGAGTGATTCGAGTGATTTTCAAAATCACTTTTAGAGTTTTCAAGTCGAAGTGAAGTTGAGATTTTTATCAAAGAATTTTGAAAACTAACTCACGTGGTAAAAGATTGACTCAAGTGATTTGTAAAATCACTTCCAATAATTTGCAAGTGAAAGTGATAAGTTTGTAAAGAATTTTGGAAGTCTAACTCAAGTGGAGAATGGATAACTCAAGTTAACTCAAGAATCACCTTAAGTGTTGTGCAAGTTAGAGTGAAAATGATAGAAGAAATTCTTTGTCACTCGAGTGGAATAGATGTCACTCGAGTGATTGAACAATTTACTCGTAGCTTCAGTCAAGTGGATTAAGAAAAGATCAAAGTGAACTTCTCACTTGAGTGAATGATGTCTCATTCAAGTGATTAACCAAATCACTTGTTGGATTACTTGAGTGACTCATGGGAGCTACTAAGTGAGACTTTATAACTTGAGTGATGAAATGCTTGCTCAAGTGATATGATTTGAAAAACTTTTGACTTGAGTGAGTCCTGAAAGTTTTGACTCTATGAAATTGACTCGAGTGAAATGCTTGTGACTCGAGTGATTTGAATTATTTAAAAGTATATTTTCCAAACATATATAATGAGCATTATTTTCATAAAACAAAACTTAATTCCTGCAAAACTAAAAGACATTGTTATCATCAAAACATCAACATTAATAGAAGCAAATGATGTTGAGGCAAACTTTTCATATAAAAACAAGGCAAATTTTGCATGTAAAAAATATGGTGATGATGAGCTTGATGATTTTAATGGCCTTGAGGCCATGGCACACTTAGAGGTGGCTGATTTATTTAAGATTTATGATTAAACAAGTTTGGTTTGAGAATGTCTTGGGTTATATTTTATGTGTTTTTTCATTGCATGGTTTTTTTTACAATATAATTTCTTATGACGTATTTTATTTTTTATTAAGAATATATTTTAATGCATTTTCTTTATTTTGATGAAGAATATGGATATAACCATTCCTCCTATTAAACATAAGAATGAAGATATATGCCTCATAGATAGTGCAACAACACACACTATACTTAAAGATAAAAGATGTTTTTCTCATCTTAAAATAAGAAGTGCAAGCATCAATATTATAGTGGGTAATACAAAATTAATTGGAGGCTTCGGAAGAGCAATCATAATTTTCCTAAGGGGATAAAATTTGTGATTGATGATGCTTTATATTCCTCTAAGTCTTGAAAAATTTGTTGAGCTTTAAAGATATCCGTCAAAATGGGTATAACATTGAGACTAAGAATGAGAAAAATGTTGAATATCTAAATATTACAATTGATAGATATGGAGAGACATGTATGCTAGAAAAATTTCCTACATTATCTTTTGGTTTGTACTATACAAATATTAGAAAAATTGAGACAAATGTTATGGTAAGACAAGACAAGTCAGGTCATCCCGATCAACCACCACAAAAAAAAGGACTTTCGGCGGCGACAAAAAAAGTCGCCGCTGAAGGTAACCTTCGGAGGCAACAAAATTATCTTTCAATGGCGACTTTTTCTTGTCGCCGTCGAATACCAGACTTTCAGCGGCAACTTTTCTTATCGCCGCTAAAGGTAAGAATTTTTTTTAATTTTAAATTATTTTAAATTTCATTATTTAATTTTTTTAAAAAATTTAATACCTTCAGCGGTGACATTTTTTGTCGCCGCTGAAAGTAATTTTTTTTAAAAATTATTTATTCATTTTTTTAAAAAAAGTTTTATTACTTTCAGCGGTAACATTTTCTGTCGTCGCTGAAGATAAATGTTTTTTGAATTTTGAATTTAATTGTTTAATTTTTTTTTAAAATTTTAAATACCTTCAGCGGCGAAATTTTCTATCGCCGCTGAAGGTAAATATTTTTTAAAATTATTTATTAAATTTTTTTAATTTAAAATTATTTATTCATTTTTTTAAAAAGTTTTATTACCTTCAGCGGTGACATTTTCTGTCGTCGCTGAAGATAATTTTTTTTAATTATAAATTATTTTAAATTTAATTATTTATTTTTTTAAAATTTTAAATACCTTTAGTTGCGACATATTGTGTCGCTGCTGAAGATAATTTTTTTAATTAAAAATTAATTATTTAATTTTTAAAATTTTTATTGAAAATAATTTTTTTTATCTAAAAAATATTTTTAAGAAATAAAAATTATTATTTAAATATTTATATAATTTATAAAAATATTAGTTTATTAAAATAATATATTATTCAATCAATAATATTCTATATATAAAATTAAAAATTATCATCCAATTTACTTTTAGTTTATATTAATATTATATATTGTATATGGAGATATATATACAAATAATATAGATACTTAAATATGTGTGTGTGTATATAAATGTCTACAATTTAATATATAGTAAAATATTATATATATATATATATATATTTAAATATGCGTTTAAAGTATGCAAAGTCATTGCAGCTCAACTGGTAAAGGCTCACGCACGCGGCCAAGAGGTTGGAGGTTCGATTCCTGGAGGAGGCAAAACTTCAGATTTATCAGATGGTGACATGTGGCATTGTGAGGTGGTAACATGTGGCGTAGGTGAGGTGGCATATATGTGGCGACACGTGGTGTGCAGGGAATAGTGGTGATGTGGCACCGACTAGTGATAATGTAGCAGTCGCCGGAGTAAATTATTATTTTTTAATAATTTTAAATTTTTTATTTTTTTAATAATTTTGAAAATACTTTCAGTATCCTTCAGCGGCGACTCTTGTGTCGCCGCTGAAAGTACCCTTCAGCGGTGACTCTTTTATCACCGCTGAAAGCCTTTTTTATCGCCGCTGAAGCGACTTTTTTTTGTCGCCGTTTAAAGTCAATTTTTTTATAGTGAACTATGATGTGAAGCATTATTAAAAACTCACATGGACAACCATTGAAAAGCTAGAAGATTCTTAAATTTAAGGATTTCTCATGTGATGCTTATTTTCAAAGAAAACTAATTACTAGGCCTTCCAAGACAAAAGTTAAGGTTGAATCCCTTGCATTTCTAGAGCATATCTAAGGGGATATATGTGGATCTATTCATCCACCATATGGACCATTTAGATATTTCTTGGTTTTGATAGATGTATCTACAAAATGGTCACATGTATCCTTGTTGTTATCATGTAATTTAGCATTTATTAAATTACTTGCTCAAATAATTAGATTAAGAGCATAGTTCCATACCATGCAATTAAGGCAATTTGTCTTGATAATGCAAGTGAGTTTTCATCTCAAACTTTCAATAATTATTGCATGACAATTGGAATAATGATAGAAAAATTTGTTGGTCATGTTCACACACAAAATGGTTTAGCATAATCATTCATGAAGCGCCTCTAATTTATGGCTATACCAATTCTTTTGCGAACAAAACTTCCCATTTCAACTTGCCGATACACAATCTTACATGCAACAACAATTATACGCATTAGGCCAACAAGATATCATAAATTCTCTCCATTATAAGGGGCTTTTGGTCAGAAGCCAAATATTTTTCATCTTAGAATTTTTAGATGTGCAATATTTGTCCTTATTGATACACCACAACACACAAAGATGGGACCTCAAAGAAAGTTGGGAATATATGTTGGTTATGAATATCCTTCTACACTAAATTATTTAGAACCATTTGCTAGAAATTTATGTACGGCATGTTTTAATGATTTTCATTTTGATGAGACAACTTTTTCAACGTTAGGGGGAGAAAATAAATGGCTGGATAAATAAATCACATGAAATCATTATCACTGTTGCATCTAGATCCTTATACATAATACTGTGAACATGAAGTTCAAAAGATAGTTCATTTGCAATTCATTTGCAAAATATTACAAATCAACTACCATATGCATTTACTGACCTGAAGAGAATCACCAAATCTCACATTTCAATTGAAAATGATCTAATTAGATTTGATGTCCTAGCACGACAACCAATAAATGTAAATGAATCTAAGCCACGCCTGAAGTGTGATAGACTAGTTGGTTCCAAAGATAAAAATCCTAGAAAGAAAAAAAATGTAAACAATCAAGATGGTCAAGTTAAGGAGGTTGTCCATGTAAAAGAAACTCAATACATAACTAACCAAAAGACCCTAGAAGAGGTCTAGGTAATTGAAAATGATGAAGAGATCTTGATAATTTATGTTACTACAGGAAAAAATGGAATCGAGAAAAAGTAATCGTCGACAACATATTTTCATACAATGTTGCTGTTGAAATAATCAATGAAAATAATGATCTTGAACCTAAATCGATTGAATAATGTAGACATAGAGATGATTGGCCAAAATGGAAAGATGCAATTCAAGCATAATTGAATTCACTTTCAAAACATGAAGTTTTTGGACATGTAGTTCGAATACCAAATGGTGTGAAGCCCATTGGGTACATATGGGTTTGTGCGAAAACGAAATGAGAAAAATGAGGTCGTGAGATATAAAGCACAACTTGTAACACAAGGTTTTTCATAAAGACTTGCCATTGATTTTAAAAAGACATTTTTCTGTGGTGGATACTATCACTTTAAAATATCTAATTAGTTTGGCAATGAACTTAAAACTTGATATGCGTCTAATGGATGTTGTTACAACATATATATGGTTCTTTAGAAACAAATTTATATAAAAATCCCTGAAGGATTTAAATTGCTAGAAGCATGTAAGAATTCTCGAGAAGATTATGCAATTCATTAGCATAAATCCTTATATGGATTGAAGCAATATGAAAGAATGTGGTATAATCGTCTTAGTGAATATTTATTGAAAAAAGATTATAAAAATGATCCAGTTTGACCATGTGTTTTTATAAAAAGAAATGGATTAGAATTTGTTATAATCGCTATATGTAGATGATTTAAATATAATAGGAACTCCTAAAGAGCTCCAAAAGGTAGTTGATTGTTTGAAGAGGGAATTTGAAATGAATGATCTTTGAAGGACAAGGTTTTGTCTCGGCTTACAAATTGAGCATATGACTAATGGAGTTTTTCATCATCAGTTAACTTATATTGAAAAATGTTAAAGTGGTTTTACATAGATAAAGCACATCCATTGACTACTCTGCTGGTTATAAGATCATTTTTGCCCTTAAGAGAAAAAGGAAGAACTTCTTGGTTCAGAAGTACCATTTCTTAGTGCTATGGGTGCACCAATGTATCTTGCCAATTCAATAAGGCATGATATTGCATTTGCTGTAAATTTATTGGCAAGATTTAGTTTTTGCTCAACAAGAAGGCATTGGAATGAAGTTCAACATATATTTCAATACCTTCAAGGGGCAGTTGATATAGGGTTATT
Organism: Vachellia collinsii; assembly: GCA_006871305.1. Taxonomy (NCBI): domain Eukaryota; kingdom Viridiplantae; phylum Streptophyta; class Magnoliopsida; order Fabales; family Fabaceae; genus Vachellia; species Vachellia collinsii. The sequence goes on from QFDD01001471.1 coordinate 22,804, forward strand.
TTATTTTAATGAATCTGGATCACAATTGATTTGTTATACAGATGCAGGGTTTTTATTAGATCCACATAAAGTTAAATCCCAAACAGGATATTTATTTACCTATAGGGGTGTAGTTATATCTTAGTGTTCAGCAAAACAAACTTTATCGGCCGCCTCAACAAATCATGCGAAAATAATCACAATTCACGAGGCAAGTGGAGAGTGTATTTGGCTAAGATCAATGACTTAGCATATCTAGACAATGTGTGGATTGTTTTTCGGACAAAAGATTCTAATAGTCTTATATAAAAATAATATAGTATACATAGCTCAATTGAAAGGAGGATATACCAAAAGGGATAGAACAAAACATATCTCTTCAAAATTATTTTTCACTCATGATTTTATGAAGAGTGGTGATATAGATATTCAGCAGATTCGCTCGTGTGATAACCTTGCAGAAAGACATTTCCAACTAGAACATTTGAGAATTTGGTATATGATATTGTAATGCAAAGGCTCAAAGACATAAAGTGATGTTATCATCAAGGGGAGACAATATTGCATACTCTTTTTTTATTCACTAGATTCTTGTTTCAATGGGTTTTTCATAGTAAGATTTTTAATTAGGCACAATCTTTGTCTAAGAACATCCAAGGGGGAGTATTATAAAATATGATGTATGGTGTGGATGTTCTTATAACTTATGGGATTCCACCTCGATCATTATGTTCTTTAATCTCCCAAATTGAAGGGTTGTAAGTATATATTCTCTGTAACTCCCAATTATACCGTTAAGTTGCTTAATGTTCTTGTAATTTCTTAGGTTAGGGATCAATGTCTTGAGTCCTATAAACAGGGACCATGTACTAAGAATTAGTACAGAATAAAAAGATACACTCTCTCTCTCTCTCTCTCAATTACTTCTTGCTATTCTCTCTTTTTATCTTTCAACATCCTCATTTTTATGACAAAAATATAATCTTTTGCTTCTTTATACGTTGGATTTAATGTTTTTTTATACAGTTTAATTCTATAGTTCAGAGAAAGAAACTGATTTAAATGTTACCGATTAAGGTCCAAAATGGGGAAAAAAAGAGAAGAAGATATAAATACCTTTGTGGGATGAGGTAAAACCAGGGCAAGCGTTGCAGGAGGCATCTATGTTGCCATTTTGTTGTGTATAATTAGTACAGATGTAATAAGTAGGTAGCTCTGAGCAGAAGAGTGAAAATTAAAGGAAGCAATTACAATAATTGATGAGTATTTACAGATGGAGAGAAGTATCAATATCAACATCGGAGTAGTGCTCAAAACTGGATGCTGGAGAGGCTGCCTGTGGCCACAAAGTTGAAGGTGAAAGAGCAGTACCGTTAGGACGGCCGTGCCTGCTGTTGGGCTGATGATTAAGGCTCAGATAATCAGTAAGAGAGCCATGGACCAAGCTTGGTGATGGTTGCTGTTGTCGTTCTTGTGATCGCAGCTGGAAGTGCATAGCAGAAGCAGCAGCAGAAGAAGAAGAAGGAGAGAAGAGCTTAAGGAGCTCCTTGCCCTCTCTCCTTTCCTTCACCTTCTCCAACTCTTTGAACCTCTCCTGCAGGAGGGCAATGGAGGAATTCATGGCGGTGGCGGCGGCATCATGATGATGATGATCTTGGCGGCGACCCATCATAAGTAAGAGCTATTGTGTAGTACTGTGTGTGATGATTATGATTTGAATTCAATTGATGATGAACTGAGAGACGCTGCTTGGGAGGATATATTTAATTGGGTGGGTTTGGCGGGTAGCGGTTTGGAAGTGGTATATAATTACAAGGGAGTGTATCGAAGGGTAGCTGTTGAGAATTGATGTTTAGCGTGTGGTGGCTTGCAGGTGATTCCGGATGAACTAGAATCAGCTGCTGTCCCACATAACGCCAAACGCTTCCGTCTGAAAAAGCAAGTCTAGCCCCAAGGCAATACCCTCGCTACACCTTCAGCCAAAAGCACTTTTTCCAGCCGCATAACTTCAATCGGGTCCCTCCAAATCCCTCCTGTACGCTACCCCTTGGAACTACGCTTTGTAAGGAATCTATCTATCTATCTATTTATCTATCTCTCATCAATGCTTACCTATTATTCTCCTTCTTCTTCTTTTTATTTCCATTATATTGCTTGCTTGGGTACGTAATGACGCTTTGCGTTGAATGTGCTGTTATTGTTTTGGAGCTTGAAGTGAAGGGTGGAGATTGTGCTGTGCACAAATGACAAACTAGCTTGGGAAGGAATATTTTGTTGGAGATCGCCATCAATGATTAGGACCTGTGAGAGAGAGAGAGAGAGAGAGAGAGAGAAGATTGTGAGACTATCCTTGATTAAGAGCTCATGAACCAATCACACAGCAACGTGAAACATTTGCCAAACAAAACCATACAAAGTCTTAGGTTTATATTATTTGTTTAAGGACACGGTCTAGCTTAGGCCCAAATGCATGTATTTACTGCACATGGAAGCTTGAGCCTGCTAAAAGCAAAAAGATGCATGAGGTTAGCGTACATGACCATGGAAAAAAATTAATGGCATGTTAGTTAAGAAACAAGCATAGAATTGGGCCAAAAAAGGGAAGAAACAAGCATAGAATTGGAGTCCCACCAAAGCTGTTGAGTCTTTTTCTATCAATTTGATTAGTTTAATTATATTTTATTTGCATTTTCATCCTATAAACTTAATGTGAATAATTATGTCATGTGATCATAATATATGTACGGTTTGTGTGCTTCTGCCTTAATTATGTGATCAAGATATATTTGTTTTTTCAGCCTATGAACTTAATTTATTTACTTATCTGATAACTATAATACCTCCCTTAACTTATCTTATTATACATTTGAGACTAATAATGAATCACTTAAAGGCCTTTCATACTCTAGAATTAGCTAACCAAGTGAAATTTTAAAACTTTACAATTGTTACTGTTCACTTGGTAATCTTAGAATTTTTGGTCAACTTTAAAAATTCATAACTAATTTTAGAAAAATCGAAATTGAGTGGTTCAAATCTCTAAATAAAGATTATTAAATTCCTTATAGGGGAAAAAATACCAATTTATTAACCGATTAATATAGTTTTTGCATGAAATAATACTGTTTATTTGGTCATTTTTTATTTTTTCATATTTTTCTTCTAACTTTGGACAACTATAACTTTTTGCACAAAACTCTAAATCCAACAAATTTTGACTCATTTTAAAGCTTGCAATGAATACTATCTTTTGAAAAATCTCATGCCAATTAAATCCATTTGCTCAGTTTTACTTTTACCTTAACTTAGTTGTTTGGTAAGGGTGTTGAACCCTTTTCACCATTTTAACTTTTTCAAATTTTAAATTTGGCATGCATGCTTCCAATCAACTTAACTAATTAGTATTTTTAACACAATTACTTGTTATTATCCATACTCGGAGTGTAGAGGTTTATTGTACAATAATTCCAACACTTGGCATAAGTAACATTTATAAACTTTGAACTTCATATTCATGCATATCATGGCATTTTGAAGTAAAATTTCCCACCCACCTTAAGCCTTCATCTCCTTGTTTTACCTTTTCTTGAGCCTTGATCTATATGGTTAGATTTTTGGGGGAGAATAATATCCTTGGAATTTCAATAGCAAAAGTCATTGACACATGCATTAATATACATGATTATCATTTATTTTCTATATAGTTATGCATAAACATATTGTGATGCACTTAAAAAAAATACTTTGCATATAGCCATGGCATATCATAAACACAACTTCACATGTTTACATACCACATAAATAGCATGCAAAATGGCACAATAAATAAATAACAATCAATAACAATATTATTGTAAAAATTAGTGACTTTGCTACCTTAGTTCTTTAACTTGTTTCTTAACTTTGTTGGCTTCCCTCTTGCTCTTTGGAGACTCCCCTTCACAACTTAGACTCCTACACATAATATAATGCATTTGGAATTAATAATAGGCCACAACCAATGCATTAAAATATTCAAATCTTCACTAAAACTTCTCTTAAACTTTAAGGGTCCTAAAGCCCTTAACTTTATCAAAATTGATTTCAATGCTTCCAAAATTATTTTCTCACTTGTACCCTACACAATTTTGCATTCCTTCCCCATGATATAGGTCTAGCCGAAAATATGGCAGTGTAAGGGTTGTGTGATTTTCAAACTTTCTCTCTATATAGTTGCATATTCTTGTTCCTAAACCTCTTTCCATGCATTATTGAACACAAAACACTCCTCCCCCACACATAAGGAATTTCAGTCAGCATACCTCCATAGGGTTTGAAATCCAAAATTTCATATACATCTTCAAACAACACAAAATAGCTACCAATCAACTCCACAACATGCATAAAATGTTTTCCTACCAATTGTTTCTTTTAAATCCCTCTCTTTCTCACTTCTCTTTCTCAAGAATCCAAATTTCCAACAGCCATTATTCCTCATGAAATATGAAAATAAGACTATAGGACTGAAGAGGAGAGCCTAGAGATCAAAATAGGGAAGATTACAACTAGGAATCATAACTTACCTTGGAGTGGTAATGAATTTTGGCCTCTTCTCTTCTCCCTCTTCATTTTTCATCTTCTCCTTCCTCTTCTCTCTATTTGGCCAACCTTTGGAGCTGAAATGGAGGCTTGGAGAAGGTTTTAGACACTTGTAAAAATCTGCACAAGTGTCTCTTATTGTGTGAGACCCGATTGAACTGATAAATTAACTTTACTTTGGTGTATTCTGCCACATGGTTAAAATATCTCTTCTACTTTTCATGATTTCATTAGAGGATGACATGTGGCAAATCTCAGTCCCACAATCTGCTTCATGCAGATAAAGTTACTTTAGCTATTATATCCCGAATTTTGAGCCTAAAAGTTTAAGAATGAGCCTAAATGGTATATGCTACCAAGCCCAATTTACAAAGTTTCTTGTAAGGTAAAATGATTCTCTGGAATTATGTAGCATTTGGCTCAATAAAGGAAAGTTAAAAGTGAAAGAAAATGAAAGGAAGAATGTATGTAGAAGCAAAAAGAACAAGGAAAGGGTAAATGTGGAAGTGGAAAGGAAAGGAAGGACAAAAATGTTATTTTGCCAAATGTTGAAAAAGTAAGGGACTAAAATTTCATTTTGAAAAATGAAGGACCAAAGTGTTATTTTGAAATTCAAACCTAAGTGTAAATTCAAAATTCTTAGGATCAAATTGTCATTTTGGAAATTTAATGGCATTTTGGTAAATTGATGAAAGTCAAAAGGCATTTTGGTCGAAGTTTGACCAAAATATCAGAAAATTTTTCAGGGTACCAAAAGATAGGGAAAATTCACTTATAAGTAATTGAGGCCCGTTTCAGGTTAGAATGACAAGAATAACATTTACAGAAATTTTAAAGGTTATTTAATATTTGGATATTTAATAAATAATTAGTCAAATATAATTATTTAAAATATCCAGAGGCGTCAAATATTTGGTTTCAAAATAATGAAAAATAGCTTAGGAATTGTAGTATTTTATAAAATTATTTCCAAGTCAAAGTCAGAACCAATGTGCCATAATAGAAGGAAAAGGCCGAAAATCCTTGAAATTAAGATTTTCAGAAGAAAATTAATTAAGAGCATTTCTAGAAAGAGTTTGAGGTGGAGAAAAATTAGAGAACTACCTCTATGATATCACATGGATGACATAAGTCCTATGACATCACATTGACAAGTGTCAATACCATACTCTTGATGCATAAGATTTGTTTATTTGGAAAGGGGTTGAAATCAAGTGAGAGATTCAACCAACACCTCTTGCAAATATGAGAAAGTACAATAACCAAATAGCAAATCAAGAGCCTATAAATACCCCATCCCCTCCTCGCAATTTCATCCAAGGTGATTTTATGAAGGGAAACTCTTGCAAAATTAATTCTAGAGAGTGAAAGAGAGAGGGAGGAAGAGAGAGAAAGAGATTAAGGTGTCTAATCAAGGATTAAGAGTAAGATTAAAGTTAGTTTAACCTCTTTCAATCTCTAATTACCTTTATTAGTGATTAATTATTCCATGATTAGTAATGGATTAAGGATAGATTAAAGCTTAATCATGTCATTAAGGGTTGAAAATTGCCATAAATTCTTCTGTCCTATTTATGTGATGGTTGGATTGAGTTAGTTTGATGATAGTATGAATTTTTGGAATCATAAACCCTAAGAGGAGGTGCTGCATGAAATTAATCTTGAGGAAGGAATGTGTTTTTGATGATTTTAATGCTTCAAATGAATTTAAAATGAAATATTATGTAGGATACAAGTGAGAAACCAAGTATGGAAGCATTAAAGACAAAGATTGAAATTTTGTGCAATATGCTCCCTAAGTTGCTGTTTTGAGTAATTAATAGGGAAGGAGGCTTCTTTTGAGCTATTTGAGCTTAAAAATGGAATCTACATGCAAAATTATAAGGGAGAAGCATGTTAGATTAATTTTGAAGCCTATTGTTGTGAAAGTGCAAAATTAAGGTTTAAAAGAGCAAGTTAAGAATAGTTATGAAGAGGTGATGCTATAATGGTCCAAATGAGTTAGTAACCTTTATGTGATATTATTTAGGACCCTTGGACATTAAGGAAGGACTTGACACCCAAGACACCAAGAAAGGCAAGGAGAAAAATGTAGCTTAGCAATTATTGTTTTAATTATATTTCATTGTATTTATTGCATGATTACTTGCTTTGCTATTATTTGAATAACATGCCATGGTGTGAATGATAAGGTTATGACATAATGAAGATTTGTCTCTATGCTATGTTGTGTGACATATAAGGTATGCATAGCATTTTATTTTCAAGGTTAAGTTGAGCATGTATCATGTTTTAATGCAAGGTATGTGATTGAATAATGGTTGCTTATACTACTAAGATTTCCAAGAATCTTACCCAACCATTGTAACCAAACCCTAGGGCTACCTTTATCCAAGAAGAGAAGAAGAAAGAAGATGAATGCTTGGAGCTTTGGTAAGTGCTTGATGAGCATTTAAAAGTTGTAAACACCCATAAGGGTTTAAGTGTTGTTTATGATTATTAGCATGTGTAGTGGTAGATTTATATTCAAGCATTCTAGAATAGGTCAAAATTCTCCAAAGGTATTGATATTGCAAGTTAAAGCAACCATATCTGAAAAAAAGTGGGTGGACTGGGTTTTCTCTCTCTGTCGGCCAAAAGAAAGTGCTCTCTCTCTCTGTCGGCCAGTCGTCGGCTTGTGGGTTTTCCAACCCAGTCGTCGGCTTGCGCCTTCCGTCGATCTACTTCGTTTTCTCCGATTAGCAGCATCACGCCACGCCACGCTACCACCTTCGTCTTCAGTTTCTCCTCCATTTTCTTTTGCAAACGAAAATTATCTCTGTGGGAGGCTTCTGGGAGGGTGCACATCAGCTTTTCTTGACGACGCCGGTGAACACGAGCTGTAGGAGGCCGTCGCTGATGCTATGGTTTCTTTCCTCTTCCAAGCTAGAGCGAGAGGTGCTTACATAAATAAAAAAAATGGAGAAAGCTTTGGATGTTGAACTTGCTGTGAAGGAAGAACGGTCACCTAGCACCGAAGAGAATCGGAATACGAAGAAAGTTAAACTAAGAGATAAAGACGATGGCTCTCATGACGTTTGCATGGAAGAACAAGAATATTCAGAGGTCACGCTGAGATGCGGACCTGCCTTGCGGCCGCCATCTCCTGTTCAGTTTGGCCATGAACCCGCGAATGCTGCAGAACCAGGAGAAGCCAGAACCTCCTTCAAGGACAAGCTAATGGGGAATTCTGCCTCCCCCAAGGAACACACGGCCCCACGGCATGAAGAACTGACTGTCGAACATGACGATGTGGATGTTAACTTGGAGGGCCTAATTCCCTCTATCACTTTCTCGCAACGGATCAGGGAGCTCATGTCTAAATGCATGAAGTTTGCAGTAGTTGTTAAGCTACTGGGACGATTTATCCGTCAAGACATCCTACACTCTAAGATCTGC
>QFDD01001472.1:0-27485 GCA_006871305.1 Vachellia collinsii
CTGAAAGTAATTATACTTGGTCCTCTCTGATTCATCAGTGAATGGTAATGTGGATGGTGCTTTGACATTGAAACCGGTAAGAGGCACCATCTTCTGCATTGATGTGGTGATTATAACTAATAATTGAAATCAGGGATAGAAGGGTGGACCTGAGAGGGTGAGGGAATGACCTGAAAGTAATTATACTTGGTCCTCTCTGATTCATCAGTGAATGGTAATGTGGATGGTGCTTTGACATTGAAACCGGTAAGAGGCACCATCTTCTGCATTGATGTGGTGATTATAACTAATAATTGAAATCAGGGATAGAAGGGTGGACCTGAGAGGGTGAGGGAATGACCTGAAAGTAATTATACTTGGTCCTCTCTGATTCATCAGTGAATGGTAATGTGGATGGTGCTTTGACATTGAAACCGGTAAGAGGCACCATCTTCTGCATTGATGTGGTGATTATAACTAATAATTGAAATCAGGGATAGAAGGGTGGACCTGAGAGGGTGAGGGAATGACCTGAAAGTAATTATACTTGGTCCTCTCTGATTCATCAGTGAATGGTAATGTGGATGGTGCTTTGACATTGAAACCGGTAAGAGGCACCATCTTCTGCATTGATGTGGTGATTATAACTAATAATTGAAATCAGGGATAGAAGGGTGGACCTGAGAGGGTGAGGGAATGACCTGAAAGTAATTATACTTGGTCCTCTCTGATTCATCAGTGAATGGTAATGTGGATGGTGCTTTGACATTGAAACCGGTAAGAGGCACCATCTTCTGCATTGATGTGGTGATTATAACTAATAATTGAAATCAGGGATAGAAGGGTGGACCTGAGAGGGTGAGGGAATGGCCACAAAGCACTATAGCGTCCAAATTTTCATTACCTCAGGCAATATTTGGCTTCAACAGGGATCATCGGTGTTTCTTACTATTGGTGGTGTCATCACTGGCTCCAAAGACGTTCCCGAATTCATGGATGCAATAGTAGCTCAAAAAATGTTGTGTTCTACAGCATCAATCCCTTTTCTTCTGTTTTCTTATTGCTGTTCTATTTTACCTCAAGGTGGCTACACTAATGAAGATAGCAGGACAAGTGTCAAGCAAGTTGTTGAATGCTGCCTTGATCAATGTGACGCTGAATCCAAGCAGCTGATTCATTTTTATTAATAACATTATGAATGTTGAGAGATGTGTTAATACGATGAAGATTATTGGCAGCATGTTGACAAGATGATGGGTCAATGTTGATACGGAAAGGGTAAATGTGCTGCATAAGAGTAAGCCCTGTTACTAACACTTCGAGGTTTGCTTTAGTATGAATATGGATTGCATCATCCAAGAAATATATTTGCACGCCTGGTGCAAAAGGAAAGTGGGCCTTTCACCAATCTCATAGTTGGGCATTTGAGAAAATATTGGAAATTGTTTTTCCATTTATTATTCTTTCAATAGGCACCAATATAAATAGGATTGAACGATACATGCAATTCACTTGATCCTTTTCAGATTTCAGATGAAGAGAGTACTTAGTTAAGTCCAAGTTGCCGCCACACTGTAATAGTAGGAGTGAAGCTAATGGCAATTTAAAAGGAAGAAAAGAAAATATCCTCAGTCAACTGGGAAAGGGAAAGAAGCTGTTAAGGCTTTTTAGAGAGGCCACTCACGTCTTGGTTAATGCAACTTATGGAGACTGTGCTAGGGTTATCAGCTGCGCAGCATGGGATTTTGGCATCTGTATTAAAAATTTTTAGCTCTGACCCAAAAGCATTATGGGTCGGGAACAGCATGGAGGGTGACCCTTTCTAGTATTTGCAGTCTTAGCTACTCTCTATTACTTCCTAACACGTTTCCTATATTCCTAACATGTGCATTTACTGGGCAATAATATTCATTGCTCCTTAGTTACTGATTTGACTGAGATTTAAGAATTGTTATTGTTTTTCCTTTTTGTCCCTTGCCAGTTTAGCATCATTGACTTAATAATCCTTTTCTGTCCGAATAACTACCTGCAGGAAAAATGAGTCAAATGCGCCTATTAAACCATGCCCCACAGATGCCTTTCAAGAGAAGGAGAAGTTCATCCATGCAAAGGTTAGTACTGTTACTTCACTTTTATGGTGTGGGCGCATGGATCTCTGATCTGCTTTGAAAGAGATGACTTGACATGTTAGAGATGTGACTTCTTCATTATATTATGTTATTAGAATCACACAATTTGTGATTCAAATCGTGCGATTCGATCCAATAATTGATATCCCCATTGGAATTGCACCCCCAATTGTGTGATTCACTGTAGAAACGTTGGAATCGCACAACGCCGGTGAGCTCCACGATTCAATGAACGCACAGATCTGGGTTGGATCTGGCACGACCCAGTTTTAAAATTTTTTTTTCCCCTTTTTTCCTGTTTTTCCCCCATAATTTAGGGAAAACTGCCGCCGTTTTATTCCTCTTTGTCTCACTTATATATTCCTCTTATACATCCCACCCAAAACCCCAATATTTTATCCCCTCCTTTTTCTCTCTAGTGTTTTTTATTTTTAAGCTATGTTTTTGAAGTTTTACCCTGATTTTACTGATTTCAATTGACCTTTAGGACTATTTTTCTTCACTCTTTGAATCATAGCTTTATGAATTTATAGAATATGAAGTATTATTTGATGTTCTCTAACTTCTCTTATGTGAAAATGACATTTATGCAACCTTTAATAAAGGATCCTGAATCTTAAGATCTACGATATGTTTTGATTCACAATTTTGAAAATCAGCTTTCCAATTCACGATACGTATCCTGATTTAATAACCTATTCTTATCCCATATTCCATCAAAATCCTCAAAACATTAGTTTACTTTTTTCACCACCTCACTCAAAATCATTCCATCATCGCAGACAAACCTTACAGAGTTTATTTACAAGGAATTTGAGTATAAGCATATAATATGGAATACAATAATCGTTTTTAATTTCTAAGAGAATTTGAAATGGAATAGTTGGTGTCTATTTTTATTGGAAAATTGTGGACATTAAATTTTTCTGAGTAATTTAATTACCTTGCTAATCTGTGTATTCCTTTTTTTCTCTATTCCGTTTTTTTTTGTTGAAAAAAAAAATCTCACATGACTATTTTTTCTAGTGGTACATCAATTTTGCTTGCTGCCACCTTTGTTCTGTGCAACTGCATGTCTGATTTTGAAGTCTAGTTGTCTACACAGCCATTGCTAGTTTCTAAATCTCATATTATTTTATGTTCCGACTATAAATAGTACATGGAGAAGTCACTAATCAATAAAGAGACTGTACCGGGTAACCCGTCTTCTGCCTCAAGAATCTGGCAAGAAGTTCAGGCTTTGAACATACGAGAAGTGTATCGCCTCATTGTCACTTCAGATGCAACTCTGGTAAACAGCAAATATGATGATGTGGCTCACCATGCTGAGGTAGAAAATTTTAATTTAAGATCTAGGACAACTGAAAGCCAGCAAGATCCTGATAATAGTGTGAGCTGTCTCCAAGGTTGTTCACTGTTGCATCTGGCATGCCATTCTGACAGTGAACTAATGGTTGAGTTGTTGCTTCAATTCGGTGCGGATATAAATGTGCGTGACTCCCATGGAAAGACTCCATTGCACCATTGCATTTCTAGAGGAAAAAATCCTTTGGCAAAGCTTCTACTGCGAAGGTAATACTATCAAGTTCAGCATCTTGTCTGGTCTTCATTGTGGCTTGATTTATAGATGCCTTCCTCTCTCATTTTCTACCGGAAATTTTGTTGAAAGCCAATAATGCTTAATTTTTGATAAAACAATAATGTTTAATTGGCAAATTTGGGGAAAAACCTCCCATTGATTTTTATTATAATTATTATTTTAATTTAGAAGAGTAGACACTAATGGCATAAGATTACAAATGGGATTGAACTCGCAACCTCTCATTTAAATAAGAGCTTCCATAGGATTAGGCTATAAAGCCATTCCCACTGGAAAAGTCTTTTAGTGAGAAAGACTTGAAATTTTTATAGGTATAAAGCACCGGTACTTTGTAAATTTTGTATATACAGAATACTACTACTCTAATCTAAATTCTTCTCATCAATAAAATTTTCAATGTGGACTTTTCCTCAACGTTTCCCTACTTAATTCCTTTACCAGATTAAAATTTAATTTAATTTTATAAATGTCAGAGACCATTGCATATCTTTTCGTACTTTAGGTTATATATGTGATACACGCTTTCTGAGAACATGAAATAATGTGCTTATCAATCAGGGGTGCTAGACCTTCTATTAAAGATGGTGATGGATTCACTGCACTTGAAAGAGCAATGGAGATGGGAGCAATAACTGATGAAGAGTTATTTATTTTGCTGGCTGAATCCGCTTAAAATTGGAAATGTAAAGCATGTTTGGCAGTTTGGTGTCCAATTCAAGGAGAATCGCAAGCGGGAAAACTGGTTTTCATTGGGGTTCAATTTATTTAGGTGCGTACTTGTCTTGGATCATTGGATTAATATATCAAGAAAAGCAAATCACCTCATGACCTCTGACACCTTGAGTGAAACTGATTTAGGTTGGGCGTTTCATTTATATATAGTTGTTGAAAACTTGTAAATCAAATCCTGCTTTAGGCTTATTCATATCATCGATCAGCAACTCAAGGGTATTTTGGTTGATCAATATTACTTCGGTTTGTTTATGTTATGATACCCAAATTCGTAAGAAAAATCGCAACCTGTATTGCATATTCTTTGTGGTGAACCATGTCGTTTGACTCCACATCGTTTTAATAGCCCAGGAAAAGGTTTCAACGTTTGTGGTATACCTACATTTTCTTGTCCATTCTTTTTTGTTTTGAATCATACCTATAATTGAATCAACATGCACATGCACAAACACACTCTTGATTAACTTTATTAAAAAATATATTAATCTACTATATCGATGATGAATTCTAGTTACCTTTGGATGAGCTTTGAACATGAAGTCTTGCACTATGGGCACACAAAATGATGTTTTGATTTGTAAAAAGGCCATAATTCTATACAAACTAAATAGTTCAAACATGAATTATATTTTTATTATTGTTTAATTAAAACATGCTGAATGTGCTTAATATTAGTTTTAAACATATAGAAATTAATATTAGAATTTTAAGAATTCTATGACATTAATAGAGAAAGCTTTTTTATTTGTAACTTTTTTTCTCGAGCTAATTCATGGCTGATTTAATTGGTTAAAGTCCTTTTTGTAGGGGGTTAATTATGCAAAAGTCCCAAGAAACAAAAGGATTACCATCAGGTCTCCATAAATCATGAAATTGAGTTAGACTTTCATGAAACTTGAGTTAGGTTAATTGTAAATGTGAAAAGATTTTCTTATCCTCCTCTCTTTCAAGCCTCTCTCTCGTATTTCAATTCAAACATTAAGGGGTAAGGAGTTCTTTTAACATTAGCAATTAATATAATTCAAGTTTCATGTCACTTCAAGTCAATTTGAATATGATGGTAATTTTTTGGTTCCATGGGACCTTTTATGTAATGTCATTATTTACAGTCATTTGGTATATAGACTATGGTGCAAATATGTATGTATAGGTTCACATATGAAAAAAGTAAAAATAATAATAATAATAATATGTATGTATAAATTAACATAAAAAGTGAACCACATACAAAATTGAGTGACCTTCGGATGCCTAGCTACAAGAGGAACACCTTATGCACCCATTTAGGGATTGCTCAAATGTGGTTTACAGGTGGTATTTGGTGTTTTCGTCGGAGAAATGGAATATCTTCCCTCACTAGAGGGAGTAGATTGGGTTAGATGGAATCTACAACATGCAGCAGGCCAGACGTTTACAAAAAGATAGACTGAGCAACTTTGTTTACTTATATTTAATGAGATATGTGGGCTGGTTGGTGTGGGAAACCCTTTGGATCCATTACCTTGAGGAATCATAACAATGCTAAGGACAGTCTCTTCCGGGCTTGCTGGGATAAAGATATGTCAAAACGTTGTAAATTTTACTCTCCAACTAACCTTAGCCTGGCTAGCACTGACAACCAATTTGAAGAGCCTTTCAAGCTGGAGATAGATGTGTCGGTTTTAAGAAGTGGAGATAGCGGTTGTGGAGGGGTTCTTAAGGATAAGAATGGGAGATGGATATGTGGTTTTATCTTTATTTTAATCCGGGTTCTGTTGCTATTGTCAAAGTCTTGAACATCTTGAATTAGTAAAGCTGTCTTATCATATGTTTTGAGAACTTTTGTATCCTTAATCAACCTCTGCCTTTAGAGTTTGATAAGGAAATATAGTTGTTATCTTTTAACCTCTGTTGGCTTGAATTCATTATTATTAAAAAACAACAACTTTAACTATTGACCTAGTATGTCAGAAGTTTAATGAAGATACTCATTCATTACATCCCCAAACAAAGAATGTTCTGCAAGTCTTCGAGTCATTTTGAAATATTTTAGGGGGGGAAATAATTATACAAATGTTTAAATGTCTGTATTATGTGAAATACAATACTTATAATAAGACTGCTTACTTATCTTCTTTTTTTGTGTGTTTTGCATTATTGTTGATTCGTTGCCAAGGACAAACATAAATCATGATTAAGTGGCTGGGTGAATGAGTGGGGAACAATCCATCTGATGAAGCATAAATAAACGAACGATCAAGACTTTATGGTGCCAAACAAAATTATATGCACTTACTAACAAGCTCCAATGCTTCGAACAAGATACATAACACCTCATATTCAAGAAATGTTGATTATTCAACTGGGATTTGTGACATTCCCTTCAATTTCACAGGTTCTTACAACTTCAAGCTGTAATGTTCAAATTGAAGAAGCTTTGCTTCAGATGGCTCTTCTGGGCCATCAAGTCAAGTTTCAAGGTTACTATGCCATCTTGAATGAGTGTGTGAAGAAATGGTCCATTAGAGGAGGACAGAGAGTGCATGCCCACATGATCAAATCCGATTATTTGCCATATGTGTTACCTCAGAACAAGGTTGATTGTCTTCTATACCAAGTGTGATCATTGGGTGATACGCGGTGAGTGCTCAATGAAATGACTGAACGAAATGTGGTGCATTGGACCACGATTTCTGCTTATTCTCAGAAAGGTTATGCTTACGAGACTCTTAATCTCTTTCTACACATGTTAAGATCAGGTATGTCTAGTTTGCATTTGTTTGATTGTATGATGAACTAAAGTTGGGGCTGCAAGTGAGTGAAATAACTTCTTCCACCACATGGCCGTGCAAAAGGTCTTGCCGAGATTTATGGAAGAGAAGTGTCTTTAAAGGATAAAAATAGTTTTCATCGGATCATTGGAGGGACATGTACTTGTGGGGATTATTGGTAAAAAGATCTTAAACAGTCATAAGTATCATTGAGAGTCTGCCAAAAGTTTAGTATTGGTAGTGGGCGCTAAAAATGATAACGTCTGATGAAACGAAGTCCCACCAAGAAGTGGGTGGAGTAATGATAAACTTAGCAAGATTATAGGTTGAAGGTCAAGAACCGACTCTTTATTTGGAAGATGGTAATAAAGTTGATTGTAGAGCTCAAGATTATTGATCAACATGGGATGATCTAGTAGTGACTGTAACACATGGAACGAATCTGGGGAATCTACTTACACCTTTGCCTCATATATATTACTTCCGTTTCGAGACTGTTCCAAAGGATATACAGGGAGAGAATTTGTATATGGATTTGGAGAAGCAAGTGGTGGGATGAAATTTGGTTATACAGTTGGAATGAAATATGGCTTCAGGAGACCTGCAATATGTTCTTGTCTTGAATCTGCATAATGGTTAAAGAAGAACCCGGTATGTAATATTGAAGTGAGACCTAAGTTCCTTAGATCCTAAATGATTAGCCATTCAAATTTGAGCACTGTCGATGGGTACTTCAAAGTTGCGGAGCATTGGCTTCATAGTTGGAAGATAGGTGTTGTTAATACCTTAATGCTCATCGATTGTAGACTCGTGCATATTTTGAAGGTCTTGGAGACATCTATTTATCATCATTCAGGATCTTTGGCCGGTTCTTGCATAAGGTCATTGCTGGCATGTTTACTTACCTTAAGGACAATATGACCTGTTCTTGTAAAACTACCTCTCCCACTTAATATAACACCTATATATCTTATTTGAGTAGATTAAAGAAATTTGTTTAATTATTTGTACAAAATATAAGTTGGTTTTCTTAAAGTACCCTATTTTATGATAACTACCTTTGCATGTAAACCCTTTTATATATAAGCAATATGATATTTTGAGAATAACATTATAAATTTAGAAGATAAATTAAATTGTAAATATTATATTTACAATTATATTCAATCCCCAACTAACTATTATATTGTAAACACTTGATGATCTTAGTTCTAGCATGTTTACCTTATGTTTATATTAACGATGACTTGACTTATTCTTATGATACAGCTTAGTTCTCATTCCTTATGTTTTTTATTACTAACAATTTCTTTGTCAACCAAAAATGGAAGTAAATAACATTTTTGTTGTTTGGTTTTTCTAAGCATAGGTACTCTTTGAGTAGATGCGAGATGTTCAGAGTGCTATTGAATACTAAATATAGATACTTTTTCTAATGAGAATTTAAATTTTAATTTATCATGTTATAAAGAACTAATCCATTTCACTAAATTTAATTTTATATTGATATTAAAAACTTTTTGAATCAATCCTTTTGTAAACAAAAAATGGATTCTCATGCTCCAAAGGAATTGAGTATTGGGTGATTATCAAGAATTTAGATCCAACAAGATTATGATTTGACGGTCCAAACTATTTTCTTATTTATACTTTTTTATTAAAAATATTTATCACATTTCCGTATAATCATCAATCACTGTAATGGGCGGTTTTGTCTTTTTGACCGGAGAATAATGCGCGGTTAAACAAAACGATTATTTATCACTCGGCTTTGGATCATCGGCCGGTGATAATCATAGGTTGACCTCAAACCGGTGCCACATCCTCGAATCGCTGCGAGAAGGGTTCTTCCTGGAACTGAAATCGGTGAACAATTGGTGCGGATCATTCCATTGATTTGGCCAATCAATTTCCAGTCTTTTTCGAATTTTTCTCGCAAAGGGAAACTTAAAAATGCTTCAGATCCTTATCAATGGGGATGTGCGATGATCAGAATTCGGAGAAAGAAGTTGTCAGAGTTACCTCTAAAAATGCAAGTAAACGGCATTTACCACCATGGATGCTGCCCAAGGTTGCAGCCCCTACCATCCCTGTGCGCAATTCTGTCAGTGCTGAAAACAATTGCACTTCAGAGACAGAAGCTATAGCTAAGGCTCCTGACTTGACGGAAAATGCTGAAATTGCACCGAAGAAGGCAGTAGCAGATCGTAAGAGGGAAACTTCTAGGAGGACGTCATGCTCTCGTGCAGGATGCAAAGTTAAGAGAATAAGAAAGTTAAGTGAACAAGATGAAAACAATGATGGTAATGCTGCACCAAAGGACAAGAAGAAGACGGATAGTTCTAAGGTCAGATCTCGGAAGAGTTCTTTAAAGAAACACCAAATTGTCGAAGACCCTAATTGTGGTGATATTGATGCAAATTCAGTTCAAGGTTTTAATGATGATGACATGGAGTTAACGATGGAGGACCTGATGACCATTGCGGAGGAGGTAATTTAAATTCTTGTTAATGTTCAAAGGAAAATTATAGCGCAAGTTTTGCTTCAGCTATGTGAATGTAAATATGTTTATTATTTCTCGTTATATACTTGACTGCATGAAGGATATAGCGCGATAATGTAAATCTAAAAGTGGTCTAGGCTCAATATTTATTCCTATTTTCACAGCTACAGTAAAACTAGGTCATGTTCATGTTTGCTGATATGAATTTCTTGTTTCTACCTGCAGTATGTCAAAGATTATGAGAAGAAGAAACAAAAAGAAGCATCAAATAGCCAGTCTGAAGCAGTAAAGCAATTTCCAAAGACAGGTGAACATGGAATTTTTGTTGGTTCCGATTGTGAGGGTAAAAGATCGTCTACTCTTGAAAGGGAAGGCCTGCACAGTTCCACTTCAAATAAAACCGGTGAATTGGTTCCCACTAGAACTTCTCAAGCTGGCGATCCTGCTCAGGAGATGATGGAACTTTTGTTGGGTCCCTTGCTAAAACCCCTTGAGGAGGAGAAGAACAAGTCTGTTATAGATAGAGTGGAGTTCACCCAGGAGTCCCCTGGGAAAAGCCAAGAGCAATTTTCTGGAGTAGATAAAGTTCCCTTGGCGAAGAGAAAATGTATGTTGAAAGACAAAGTAGGACTGTTTCTTGGCTAATGTATGTGGTTCCATTGAAACCATAAGCATTACATATCTCATGGCGAAGCACAAAATCAAGTTTTTGTGTGACTTACGTGAGTGCGCATGTCTATTCATTCTTTAATTGCTGTCTCATCTCAATTTGTCAGTGTAAAATTTATGGATCCAGTGAAATTGAAATCCCATCAGAAGGGTTCGGCACCTTTTCTATCCAACAAAGCATCTGCATTTGGCATCTAACAGGAATGGTGAGTAAAAGATGTTCCAATGAAAGAGCCGGCCTTTGGTTCTGACTATACAATGCTGGAATAGCGCGAGCAAACGTATAGTCAAGTATATGAACTTCTGCATTTGAGATTTGTGTGTGTGTGTGTGTCTTTATGACTGTATTTAAAATTAAAAGGAATAATTTTGAATGTGTATGCAATTTAGGAGTTGTGCTTTTTGGAATCTAAATAGGCTGATTGAACATATGTAACTTATGTTTTACTCTATCAGTGGTATTAGGTGAAGAATAGGTTATCATTCTGTAAATATCAGTCTTCAATGACTTTTAACATCTGCTGATACCAAGTTTGATGTGGATACTAACTGCATTTTGCTCAAGGGTTTTCTTCCCCTCTTATCTCTATATCATACAGTGATTGGGATTTAGCTATTAGTGATTGGCAGGTAAGCTTTCCTACTACTTAATTGGGTTAGGATTAGTTAAATCAGTTGAGATTTAGAGCGAATTGGGGTTACTAGGATATCTAGGCATCGTGCTTTTGCATCTTCATATTTGTATTTTATTAATGAATTGAAACTGTGAGTTTGCTCATTGTCTTCTAAGTGGCTCGTGTTGTGTGTCATATATATATACATGTAAGTAGCATATAAGCTTCTTTTTGCTTTAGCTTCTGTATATTGAATATTAAGGTATTGTGCCGAAGTAGTTCCCATTTAAACCACGTGTGCATCTGTGCCTGAAGACAGTAAAAGCTGAAAGGAAAATGGGGAAAACATGTAATGAACAAAGAAATGGCTTTTTATTTTTGTTGTGCTTCATATTTGCATGACTTGGTGACAAGACTCTTTTCGTTTGTATATGTTGTATCTTAGACTCCTCTGAAGATATATAAATATGAAGGAAATTTAAAGAAAGAAAGAAAAGAAAAGAAAAAAGAGAAAAAGAAAAAGCATTGGAACCACCTGTTTGTCCATTTCTACCAAGGGATTACAAAATGAATCCCACTAAATTGTTATCAATGGATCGGATATTGAAGAAATCTTGATAGTCCAACTTTGTGTCCAATTTGTTTGACATCATCCTGAATCTGGCTTCGGTATTCTCCAAAAGTGAATCGCCTATATATGGAAGGCTCTGTGCAGCTCCCTATCAAAGTATCGTAAGATGGGCATAAAAAGTATGCTGTGGAGTATCTCTCCATTTTGATATTTGCCATGACCTTGTGCTCCACACTTTTGTACACATCGTTGCTCCATGCCTGTACTCGGGTTTTGCCAAGAAAAAGAACTTGTTAGTGAATCAATCTGTTAATAATTGATGTATCTTAGTTGTTCTGATTCCCGCTGCTTATCATTGACTTTTGTTTTATTGGTATCAGTTGACAATATCTGTGTCTTAAGCTTTGTAGATGAATCCTTTTCAATTACTTGCGTATTAGTGTTAACTATTCGGTTCCTCAATAAAATCATATAGAACAACGTAAAAAATTAATCATACGGTAAAAAGCTATAATTTTTTTTTTTTTTTTGCTTGTTCATTGTGTTTTTGGGGGAAAATATAACAAACGTTAAAACATTGTATGTACATTTATTCTTTTCATTTTTCTCACTAACTGAACAGTAGCTGCACGATTGGACTGACTTAGGTCCCTTTTTCAGTTTTTTTATGCATTTCTTTCTGTACTATCAAAAGCTGTAAATCTACTCAAAAGGATTCTCGGTGGAAAATAGATTTATGTGAAAATCAATCAGATGATGTTGAACTGCTAGAAACATTTACTCTGTTTTACTATCACTGAAAAACTTGGCAGCAAAATCTTAAAAGTAAAAATTAAATTACACTTATGCTTTGTTTATTTGAGGAGCTGGATGACACATTGTTGATGAATTGTATTTCAACTGGTCCAGTTGTGTATTACCATGCTAGTTTCACTTTTCTATAGTAATTTTGTGAAGGACTATATCAAGTTTTACCTGGAAAAGGTCTCCAATGTTAACTATGAGAACATCTGAGTTTGGTTTGACGGCCACCCATTTGGAATCTTTCATGAGTTGGAGTCCACCCACATGATCTTGATAGAGAATTGTTAGAAAATCACTGTCAGTGTGAGGCACTAATCCAAAAGTTTCTTCTTTGGATTTTGGGCATGCAGGGTAGTGATTTAGTCTAAGGAAACATGCGCTCTCATCACAAATTTCCTCAACTGTGTCCTTTGGATTCCACAAATTCTCTACCAGAATACCTGCTAATAACCTTGATAGTCTCAACATTGCTGCTGCGAATTCATTTATCACTTCCCTGTAATTGAATTTGAAATGTAATCAAGGCTCCAAATACGTCTCATTCACAGAAAAACATATGACTTTGTTGGGATGTCAACATCAAGAACAGCCGAAAAAGCTCTTTTTGTCTACATCCGCATTTAATTTATTCTTGTTTTGTAGTTTATTATCCATCTATTGATTTTCTTCCATTATAGAAAATTTCTCAAGAATAGTAGCTAGTTGGACCAAGAATATTCTTTTTAAAAAACTTTTTATAAGCAGTAGGCAAATAGACCACCAAGGCTCTAAGCTCATAAATCCTGACTTTCATAACAAAGCTCCAAATACTTCTCAGTCACTGAAAAATAAAAGATTTCGTTGGGGGGTCGACATCAATAACAGCCGAAAAGGCTCGTGTTTGTTTGCAAGCGCTTTTAGTTTATTCTTGTTTGCGATTTATTCATGTGCTACTGTTTTTCTTCCCTTATGTGAAATTTTCTTATGATTCAAAAGGGGTTGGACCAAAAAGATTAATAAACATTTTGCAGCAGTAAGAAAACAAATCCTTATGGCTTTGTCTCTTGGGTCTTGATTTTCATGACAAAGCTCCAAATACTTTTCAGCCGCAGAAAAATAGAAGATTTTGGTTGTGGGGTCGGCATTAATAAGACGACCCAAAAGCTCTTATTTGTTTACAAGAGCATCTAGTTTATTCCTGTCTATACTTCATTCTTATGTTTTTTTGTCTTGCTTGATATGAAATAGAAAATAGAGCTGGAAGAAAAACATAAAGCATTGAAACTGCTATGGATATAGGACGTGAAACACTAAGACATGCTAAGATGCATAGACTTCAATTGCTTATTGGAGGGTAATGTTGAATCTGATGGGTCTAATGTTAAAGTATTGATGCTTCTTTTATAGGGATAGATGGATTTCAACTAAAATAGACAAAGGAGTAGGATCTTGATACCTTAAAGAGCTGAATTCACCCCAGCAATCTGGTTCTGAAATCTTGGTGAGAGGAATGTGGAAAGCTTCTGACCATGAGAACTGATGTGGACGAGTAGCTGTTGGCGTCCCCCACCTGTATGAGTTATTCAGAAGTCCACATGTTATCTTCTTCTCAAAAGGAATATCAAACAACTTCACTTGCTCTTTCTTCATCTTCCTCAACAGCTCAGGCTCTATTCCATGGTTGATGACTTGGAAGAATCCCCATTCTGATGCTGCCTTGCATATTGCTGCAGAGCATGCGAGCCTCTCTCTTCCATCACAGCTCTTCAGACCTTCAAGGTCTATCAATGGCAGCTCACATTCCTTTATTACTGGATGATGAGTATGATCATAGAGGCAACTTCTATTCTGGTGGCCTTTACCTGATTCTTGTAAAAGCATGCCATAATGTTGTTGGAGGGGTGGATTTGATTCAATCATTTTGCAGGCTGGTTCGTTGTTTTGATCAAGTAGGGAAGAAGAAACAGAACTAGGTCTTTCAAAGATAGTTCTGCATTTAGGTCTGTGAAAATGTTTAATGTATTTATAGGTCCATAAATAGAAACCATGGCCATGGCATCGTGTTCATATAATGTCTTTAATCATTATATTCCTAGGAGCAAGGAAAATGCAGGACACAATTCAGAAGTAGACATTGGCAAAAAAAAAAATTCAGTAGTAGACAAACGGTGAAGACAGAGACAAATACATGGGACTTTTCAGGCCATGACATTTGCCAGAGACATATATAGTGAGTTTGACCTACCCTTAACGCTGTTTTTGGAGAATATGCCCATGAAAAAATATGGTCAAAACTGGAGGAGGTAGCAAATGAAAACAAAAGAGGAGTCAGAGTTAAGACCTAATTTTTTCTTTTTTTTTGCCCAAAGAGTTAAGACCTAATCTTATTTCTTTTCCATTGTATGCGGCATAACAAGGTTCATTCTGCCCACGTTGGAGAGAATACTTCCAATCAAATGATGTATGCACGATAACTGGATATTGGGTTTTAAATTGATTTGTTTTGTCTTTGGGCCATTATGTCTAGGAGTAGCCGTAGGATAGGGAATCGAACATAGAGAGAGTTATTAGTTTTGACTTTCGAAGTTTACTTTTAGATTTGATACAGTGCATTTATGAGGGAGATAATCATAAAGTATACTCGTTCTTTACTTTTTACAAATTACATCGAAACATAGAGAGAGTTATTAGCTTTGGCTTTCGAAGTTTACTTTTAGATTTGATACAGTGCATTTATGAGGGAAATAATCATAAAGTATACTCATTCTTTACTTTTTACAAATTACAACCTTATGTTTAGAACCGAGAGAAATACTTACATGTTCCTGAAGTGCCACTTCATCCATACTCTGTCCAATGAGAATGTTCCAAGTGTTCTCTATTGTGAATCTTATATCTCATAAATTTCTCTTAATTATTTATCTTTTTCCATAATAGATATCTATTGTAATGAGTTATGGAAAAATGAAAATAATCAGGAGAAATTTATGGGATATGGGATCATAATAGATGACACTTGGAACATTTTCATTGGGCAGAGTATGGATGACGTGACACTCCGGGAGTATGTAAGTATTTCTCTTAGAACCGATACATTCTTATAAGTTACATCTTAAATATGTGTGTGTGAGTGAAATTTTAATGTATTTTTTTTTAATATTTTTACCCCAATTAATTATCCATCCCTCCTGTTTCTTTTTTCCCTTCATTCCCTCTTATATTTTTTCCACTTACTCCCTCTTACTCACCCTCTCAGAAAGTAATAGTGTTTTTGTAAAATAAATTAAATTTTTTTATATTTACTGTCTTTAACTAACTTTTCTATTACTAATGTCTTATGATAAAAGAAGAAGAGGGAGGGAGTATAACAATTATTTGAAGTTTATATAGCCCGTTTGATTTTAGGTTTTAAAAAATATGAAATGATATATAATAATATTAGAAGTACTTTGAATTTGAGACGGTCAAAGTACCTAAAATAGTTAGCCTTTCCTAAAATAGTTGGCATTTCTAATAATATATAATCCCTGTCTGCTGCGAAAATCGTTTCCATCTTAATGGCATTATCATCTAAATTTGTCTTTGTTCATAAAAGTCATATAAATACCAATATGGCCAATAAACGAACAATATTATGATGCTTACCCCTCCGGCCTTTCCTGCATAATCTATATTAAGCTATTAACAAGTTGTGTTATTTTTCTCTGTCATTTTTCCATTTTATTTGAGTAATTTTGCAGCCCATCTTAACAAATATTTTTCATATGCATCAGCATCATTCATTCATGGTAGTCCCAATATGATTGAGTAATTTGTTTTTCATTTTCCTAATACAATAATATGCTGTGTATTGGAATAGAAATAAACACACAGTCATTGTATTATTTTGTTAAATAAACAAACAATTCTAAGTCTAAAACGCTCAAACAGAAAGTCGTATAATCTGTGGATCTTTGTTTGCTTCATCATCCATTGGCTTGACCTGCAAGTTTTGAAGTGAAGAGAGGTTGTTGCTGAGAGTGAGAGGATGAGTGATGTTGACTTGGTAATGACCATTAAAAAGTGTGGCCTCAAGGAATCCATTGGAATCAGTTGTGGCTTCCAGTGAATGTGTAAATCCCCACTCATGAAGAAGCTTATCCACAACATCTCCACAGGGCAAGTTCTTGAAATTGTCATCAATCAAACACATAGCTTCACACTCTTTCCATGCTGTCCACACAACAATCCCCTGAATATGTGGGTGTGCGTGTGCCTCTCTCAGAACTTGTTCCAGATACTCTGCCTGCACAAATCATCTTCATTAACCAGCCAAAAAAAATAAATTATATCATAGATCTCAACAAGCCAATAAAAGTTGGTCCAGCTGATAAAGAGTTGGCTCGTAACTCATAAAATTGCTGGTTTAAATCTTATTACCGAAGTAAGAATATTGTTGATGAGAGATTTATAAGTATATCTTTGATTCAAAACATAAGTTTTAAATAACTAAATTAAATAACTTAGAAGGTTGATTAAAATTGATTAAAGATAACAAATACGTAGAAAATGCAACTTATTTTTCTAAAAATCTCTTATTTATAAAGAGAATGAGTGTATAAAAAACATGATTAAACCACGGTAAAAATAGAAAAATTCATTAAATGATCAGGTAAATTCAAACTGAAGTTTACAAAAAAAAAACCCCTTCCAAAAGTTCAATGCTTATATTTTAAATCAAATGTGCGCTATTTGATTCTAGAGGTACATTCTGATCCCAGTGAGTTTTGTCATACAACACACATCTCAAAAAATCAAAATTTGAAAATGAATTGGATTAGATCTCAACGAGCCTTACCTGATTTGGCTGGTTTTTGACATCCACTTCTGTGAGCCAAAGTGGTGAGCCACTAGCAGCAAGAGTATCAATAGACGATCTCATGTAAGGTATATTAGGAGGAATACTGAAATGGGACTCTAGTCCAATCCCAATTGGCCATCCTGTGTAACCAGCATAACTTTTAATCTCTCTAAGCTTCTCTAAGTACCTTGTTGGGTTTGATACACCATCTCTGTTATCCTCAATGGTGTTATATTCATTCAGAAACAAAGTGGTCTGTCCATCAATATTGTGAGCATCATGGTAAATCTTGGCTGAAGCATCTTTCCCAAGTTTGCTTTCTAGAAACGAAAAGTGCAGATTCTCATTAACAACATCCCAAGCGACAAGTTGACCCTTGTACCGTGACACAACCGAGTTGAGCCTTTTCTGAACTGCTGGGTTAAGCTGGTCCGGCGGGAGTGAAGGAACCCAACTAGGTTGGTAGTTAGGGTCATCCCAAAATACATTGTGACCCCGAACAGAAATTTTGTGCTGATTGGCAAAGTTCAACATTGCATCCGCAATGGAATAGTCCTCTTTGCCTTGTACACTTTCAGTAATGTACCACTTCATTTCATTTACAAATGTAGTGACTGTGAACCTTGAAGTGAACCAGTTTTGGTATGCAGTATTATCAAGGATGTGCTTGTTCATGGCACACCCAAATGGAAAATTTGACCTCTTCTGTTCAAAAATTATGCTTGCATTTGCCAATGGATTGCCTCTTCCATCAATTGCTTGGATTAATACCCTTTTCTTGTGTTTCTGCCAAACCAAAATTTGAACCTGGCGTTAGTTTAATCTTCCTTACATTTGCATGCACACACGAACACATCATTATCCTAAGCATTCAGGACAAAAATTATAATCTCTTTCTATTTTCATAAGCACGTTTGGGACAACTTTTAAAACTACGGTTTTGGTCTTAACATGGTTTCAAAAGTAGAGAAGCCAAACAAGGATCCCAAACCCAAAATAGTTTTTGACCCTCGCCATGGTTTTGGAATAAGTTACCAAGGGTTTATAATTCTTTACTTCTTTAGTCCAGAACACAGATAAAAAAGAAACTGCAACAAAAAAGGATTACCTTCTCAATGCTTTGTTGTTGATGAAGTCTCCATTGTTTCTGTGTGAAACGCTGTAAGGAAATGCTATCAACCCATATTTCCACAGAAGTGTCATTGCTCTGCAAAGTTTAGCATTTTCTTGAGTCTAAAAGAAATATTGAAAATGATTAATTGAGAACATAAATAGTCCTTTTTTCGCATTATTAAGGAATAATCTTTTAAACCCCAAAATAAAAGTACCTCAAAGTAAAGCTCAGCAGGTCCTGAAGTATCAGCTGTGAAACCACCCTTTAGCATGGACCAGCATTTAGACTTTGCAACAATGGCTCCACCATATTTGAGTCCTTCCCTTGTTTTCACAACTGCTAATACTGTGGCATTTCCCTGACTCACTTGTATCCAAGCTGTAGCATAATATTAAATCCATTACCAAGAAATTAAGAAGAGAACAATATATACAGATGGAATATATCTTGACATAAAACTTACCAGATAATGAATAGAGATTATTCTTTCTCATGTAAATATTCTGGGAGACACTATCTTTTGGTTGATTTCTGTTATGGACTACAATAAATTTGTTGCCTTTCGATTCTCTTTGCTGTATTTTGGCATCTCCAATTGAAGTCCAGCCTTCCATCCCATCATTCAGTTCTGGGTTTTTTATGATTCCACCATTATACAGAGGCTTTTGAGGGTTTTCTAGACACTAAAGCATGAAAATATGAGAACATGTAAACATAGAGCACATCCTATGCATATTTATTAGTGTGCCTATTTCTCTCTATGTAAATGTGTGTGAGGGGGGAGGGATGTTTTAAGGTTAAATCTAGACCTCAATCAGGCTTGTATCTATAAATGATTTATCTAGAGATTAATGCGTAGAGAAGCTAGATAATCTCCTCTGTGCATTGAATGAACAAGAGAGGGAAATAAGGAGGGACTAAATCAAGTTTGGGTAAGAAATTTAGAATAAAGTGAAGATAGAGAAATGAAGAAAATTACAAAACATACTTAATTCAGTGAGCGAGACTCACTAAGCAAAAGTGAATTTCACTCCTTTTTATGTCTTTTCTTCAATTCAAGGGAACTAAAATTTAGAAGATTCAATTTAAGACTTACACTAAGAAGTGGATCATAACCTCTATTTTCTCTCCTATTTATTAAAGTTAAATCTATTAATATTATTTTGATAATTAAAATGCTGTTGAAAGAACTCACCTTGATGTTGGCTGTGTAGTCATATGGCAAAGCCTGGGCTTCAAATCCTGTGGAGGCATTATTTATGTACATTCATAATACATATCACTTAATTTTACAGAAAGTCAATGAGAAATTAATCAGCTCAATTGTCATCATGTTTTTCATTTGTTGATGCATGTCAGCTAGTTTATTTTACCGCTTGTTTGGATTTGCTTATGATAAGCACGTTCATGGAAGTCAAGACAAAATTTTTCTCACTTACTTATTTCCTAAATTGTAAAATTAAGATTGAAAAAGCCATATTCTGTCTTCAAACTGCCAACCCAAACATGTAAGATTGCATACTTATCTCTCATATAAATCACGTTTTTCCAGTAGGATAACATTCGAGATAAATTTACAAAAGTATAAAAGAAAGAGCGATATTGAGGATAAATTTTATTTTAAATGATGAGAAACGATGAAAAGAAATAGTTATGTTAGTTTAAATTGAGAAGGAACAAGAGAGAACTTATTGAACGAAAGGAAGATAAGAGGGAGCGTTTGATTAATATGCTGTATATATAGTAGGTAACAAAATTATGCTTATCGTGTGTCGAAAAAATTACAGAAAGAAGAGAAAATCTGCTTATGAATTTTTGCAAAGGTGAAGACTGAAGAATAAAATATTTTTAGCGAATGATATATGATAGGCACATAAACTTGAAAGCCGAAAATTTATGGACACGAAACCTGAGAACAGGAAGATAAGCAGCAAAAAAAGGATGCTCATGCTTGTAGCTTCAAGCTTCTAAAAGAGATACGGTTCCTTGTGTCTGAAGGGAAGAAGACTATGAATAGTGTACCATCTTTTATAGTATGCTTTAAAAGTTTTAATAATTCATGTTCATAAATGAATATCCAATTAATTGATTTGTAGTAACTACATATAAATGTGGAGAATTTAATTGTTGACTTTATATTTATGATTCTCATTTATTCTTCCCCATTATAAAACTTGGTTAATTAATTTGCAGAGATTAATACAAAAACTTGAGAAAAAATCCCCTATTGAAAATTTTGTACTCTCAAAGTATTGATACTCTGATTTATTTCCCCAGTTTTGTCTTAAAAACTTATTGGTTAAATTTGTTATTTGTATTGTTATTATTATGCAAGAATTGTGTAAAATTGTAACGTGTCGTAATATAACTAATGGGGGAGAAATTTGTCATGTGCCGTAATATAATTAATATGGGAGAGAAAAAATGTAGAATTAATTGATGTAAAAAACATTAAATGAGGGATATAGACAAATTAGAGTATGAATGATGTGACAATTCGAGAATATGTAAGTATCTGTCATATTTAGAAGCAAATCATATTAATAGCAGGTATTAAAGATGGAGAGGAGTTTGAATGCCGCAATAAATGTTTGGATGTAATGCCATTTATGCCAATTCTTATATGATTATGTGATACATAATCTTTTAAAATTATATTTAAGTATTGTTAGGTTGAATTTGAACCAAGTTGGGACAAATTGTTTTTCAAAATCCAGTTTTATTGACTTCTTCAATTTTAGGTTAAGTTTAAACTTAATTCATTAATATACAGTGAAGGAGGGATTGGTGAGTCACATATGGGATGCTTCCAAAATTGAGTGGCATTGAACAAATCAACATATTTAATTATATTTACCGGTTTATAGAAGTGTTAATATATAATATAAGAATACATATAAGGATTTTAAAATATATAATCTAAAATAATTTTTTTAATTTATTTAATCTTCTGAAAGAAAAAATTGTAGAATACATTTTAATATCATGATTATTTTCCATTGCATGACGCAAAATACGTTGCTGCTTTGGAAACGTATAGAATGAGAAGCAGATTTCTCACGCCTTCTCTTTGACAATGTATGGCTACTTCATGAAACAAACATTGTTACGAAACTTGTGGTTCTATAAGTGACCGGTATCATAAATAATAATCCATTGCCATATGCGACAAAACAAAACAAATGCCTGTAACTCATCTTTTTTTTTATTTTTTTCTTTTTTTGCGATAAAGGATTGAATTTCTTCTTTACTGTCTCTAAAACGAAGATTAAATTCAAATGCATTGGGCATATCAGTACGATTTGCACCACATTATGTGATGAATTATGTGAGTAATGCTTGCAACTCCATTAGAAACAGAGCATTTTGGTAAACAGAACAGTAAAATTAAGAATACAGCTATAGTAAAACAGAACAGGCCGGGCCTGGCTGTGCCAACGTGACATGATGGAATGTGAGTAGAAGAAGGTATGGCCGTGTGGGTGAATGCAAGTTGAAAGGAGAGGATATGAGAAAATGCGGGCGGCTTGGTTGATTCAATATCTGAGCTCTGAAACACAGAATAGGCAACTGAAGCGTTGTGGGATAAAATATAGAAAGATTAAGATGTATCAAGTGCTATACTAGAAAGGGTACTTAATTTACCTTTGGTGCTGATTGGTGATTCCTCCCTTCACCTTCACGCACTTAGAACATGCTTGAGGTTCCCCACACCACACCACGTCCGTGTCTCAACGCCTGCAAAGCCATTGTTGCTCATCACTCCTATGTCGACTATGGTGTAAGTAACATGTGTAGATGTGTCAGACGAAAAAGAGTCCTGTATTACTTGAGAGATCCAAGTTGATATATAATAACATGTAATTTTAGATAAGTAAATGAGTTAAAAGGAGGAGTGGACTTGGGTACAACAAATTGCCACCGGAGACAAATCGACACTTTATTATCATTAAGAGGCTATCCAACCTAAGGCCTATATAAGGTTGTGTCTGTAAGAGGCTCATATATATATATATATATATATATGCTCTTGAGCTTTTGAGCATTCTGCTTCCCTCTTTTGATTTTCTGCCTTACTGAATTCTATTATCTTTCGCTGCTCTCTCACCCCATTTCTGTAAAAAAAAACGAAAAAAACAAAAAAAAAATATTTAATCTTGGGGAGTATCGTATCATGCTTTACTGATAGTTACGAAATAGCTCTTAAATATAGCATACCTAGATATAACTCGAATTAATTATTTACTTTCATGTGTTGCTGATGAGTTGGAATATCCATTGAAGTGTATGGGAATTAGGTAACGCCACCAGTCCAGTTTATCTCGATTACGTTGTCTTATCATCATATCATATTCCTTCTCGTATCCAGACGTCATCATTAATTCTGTTTCTAGCTTAATCCGCGACTCGGTCCTCTTGCTGCAAATTCATACTTGTATACAGTTGATAGCCAGTCCAATGTAAATAATGTGCTTTATTAAAAAAAGAATTAAAGTATCCAAACGCAAACTCTACTTGTTGAGAAATACTTACATACCCTCATAGTGTCATATCATTCGTATTCTCTCCAATAAAAATATTCCAGTTATCATATTTTTGGATCCCACAAATATCTATTATAATAAAAAATTGGGAGAGTAAAATGATTATAAGAAATTTATGTAATATGAGATTCATGAAAAAGGATAATTAAAATATTTTCATTAAATAGAGTATGGATGACGTGGCATTTTAGAAATATGTGAGTATTTCTCCTACTTGTGTATTTTGAAGTAATAAATCACGCACTCCACGATTAGACACCGTAATATTCATATTACTAAGGGTTGCATATAAGCTGATCAATTGTTTATAAAGAGGTTTTATGTACTCTGTTTTAATAAATGACAAATGTTTATCCAAAAAAAAAAAAATAAATGACAAATGTATTCATTATATGTAATTGTTGAATATAACAAAACTTGCTCACGTGTACATTTTACTAATTTGACGTGTCTCCCAGGTTATAAAATATTTTAGTACAAAATTGAAATGAAAAAGTAGCGCAAAATTAAAGGACAACAAGCCTAAATCGAATGTACTAAAATTATGATCATTAGAGCAAGTGATTGAATTTGTGTATGTGAACGTCCACAGAAATCCTTACTATTATTTTGATACTCCACATGGAACAAGAGTCTGAGATCATTGTAAGCCGTTATTGGTTATAACTTCAGTGCAACTAACATATTTATACAAAATTTGAGATGATAAACCACATTTTCAGGATTATAAATATAGCATGATTCTTTTTTTTTTTTTTCAAAAACTTCTGTATATATATTAGTTGATCATGTTTTAATTAATTTGGGATATTGCTCTTGTCATGTTTTGTTTGTGATCTTGTTTTATTAGACAAAGGAGGAAAAATAATTGCTAGCTATTAGGAAGTAGCTTTTACTTTCTGCATCCTTTTCTTCACATCTTTGCAACACACAGAAATCCTCTTACAAAACATAAGAGACCCATTTCCAATATTCCTCTAGCAAACCCACAAATATATATATATATATATATATATATAGTCGTAATTAATAATAAAGACCACACTTGTCTAGGGTCCCTATATGTGAAAGAGCCTAATAATTAATTAAACAGAAAGTTGTAAAACTTGAGTCACATGCTTAAGTTCATCTGTTGGCATCACTTGCATATGCTTAACCAAAGTGAAGTTGTTCACAAAAGGGTGAGTGAGCTTGACTTGGTAATCACCATGAACAAGGTTTGCCGCAAAGAACCCATTTGAGTCAGTTGTTCCTTTCAAGTTTGTGCTAAATCCCCACTCATGAAGCAACTTGTCCACAACATCCCCTGTAGGCAAGTTCTTGAAGTCGTTATCAGTCAAGCACATACGGTAACACCCACTTGGGCTCCATGCTGTCCACATAATAATTCCTTCAACCTTTGGATGAGAATGTAATTCCCTCAGAATCTGCTCCAAGTACTGTGCCTGCACACACACAAATCATCATGAAGCAAAATGAAAAAACTGGCCCACGTTGGTGTTCTTATCTCAACAACAAATGATATGATTGGTATGCAAAAAAGTCTTTTTGAAAATGAAAAAAGAAAGAGGGAAAGTTAGACTTTACGATAAAGAAAAATATGGTTTGAAATCCTTTTGTCTTTCACAAACAGAAAAATGAGTTTATATATACATGAGCGAGGAACCTCATCGTTAATGGCTCATAATAATATAATATTACTTCCTCCAGTCCCCAGATTTCAACTAATTAATTGACACAGGCTAAAAAAAATGAAAATTAACTTATTAAATCTATCTTAAATTGATAAAATTTTTCAAATTTACTCTTATCAATAAGGTTATGAAGAATAGAGGGAAAAAAAACAAAGAATCAAATTTAATAATTAATTAATGGGGCAAAAAAATCTTCTAGAAGTCGCTCTATAATAATAGAGACAATAAGGAGTATCTAAGAGTAATGATTCACTATCTTAACAAGTCAATGTTCTAATATCTTCACATACTAGTACGTTTGATATGTTAAAAATTGGTGACCGTAGTTTTCAGGAAAGCCCCCTCCAATGCCTATTACCATTCTCATTCCCTTTTTAACCAAACGGCAAATTAAAGTAGCAGTAATTGTCTGATGTTATTGAGCTTTACCTGGTTAGGTTGGCTTTTGACATCCAATTCTGTGATCCAAATTGGTGAACCAGAGGCAGCAAGAGTATCAATGGAAGATCTTATGTAAGGCAGATTAGGAGGGCCAGAGAAATGGGACTCCACACCAATCCCAATGGTGAATCCATTATTCCCAGGATAGCTTTTGATCTGTCTAAGCTTCTCAAGGTACTTTGCTGGTGTTGATGAACCATCACTACTATCTTCAATGGTGTTGTATTCATTCAAGAACAAAGTGGTTTGGGCATCAATGTTGTGAGCATCATTATAAACCTTGGGTGAAAAATCTTGTCCAAGTTTGCTTTCAAAGAATGAGAAGTGCATATTCTCATTAACCACATCCCAAGCAACAAGCTCGCCTTTGTATTTTGACATTACGGAATTGATCCTTTTCTGAACTGCTGAATTAAGCTGGTCTGGTGAGAGGGAAGGAACCCAGCTAGGTTGCTGACTAGGATCATCCCATAATATGTTGTGACCTCGAACCGGGATGCTGTGTTGCTTGGAAAATTGCAACAATGCATCAGCGACAGAGTAGTCCTCTTTGCCCAGAGTGCTCTCAGTGCTATACCACTTCATTTCATTCTCAAATACTGTGACTGTGAATCTCGATGTGAACCAGTTTTGATATGCATTGTTGTTGAGGATGTCCTTGTTTATGGCACTCCCAAATGGAAAGCTTGGCTTCTTTTGCTCAAAGACTATGCTTGCATTTGATAGGGGCTTGCCCCTTTCATCAACTGCTTGTATTAGTACCTTTTTCTTGCGTGCCTGTAAACAAAGAAATATATAAAACCTTCTTTTTATTTAAACATTCAGGGGGGGTCTCAATACCATTTGTTATGTTTTTGACTTCCTAATGTTGGTGTACGAAAATACTAAGGAGAATAAAATTGTAATAAAAGGGTTACCTTCTCGATGCTTTGTTGCTGATGAAGTCTCCATTGTCTCTCTGTGAATGGCTGTAAGGAAATGCTGTCAACCCATATCTCCACAGAGGTATTATTACTCTACACAGATGAAATTTGTTGGTGTCAATTGCTACATTCAGCAATTAATATCATCAATGTCAATATAATATATAGAATTCATATCAAACTGTCATATTCACAAGCTACAAATAATATAATATAGAGTTAAACCCACTTAAAGTCTTTATACTTTTTGACAAGTTTTGATTTTAGTTCCTAAAAAACTATACTTTTATTTCTTTGTTTTTTGTCCCTGTACTTAATGTCATCCAAAACATTGGTCCCCGTAGTTCCATATAAAAGACTTGGATTTAAGTTTCACAATATTTACTTTATTGATTGACTTTAACATCATTAAGTAAGTTAACATAAACTGTTGACTAAGACTTATGTATTTTATATATAAGAATTAAAATCAAAATTGATTAAATATATAGGAATTAAAATCAAAACTTATTAAAAGTATAGGGATTTGGAATGAGTTTAACCCTACAATATACTATTGAGACTTCATGTAATACACTAGATCTTTGAAATCCTAATATGAAAGTACCTCGAAATAGAGGGCAGCAGGTCCTGAAGCATCAGCTAAGAGGCCACCTTTGAGCATAGACCAACAATTAGGCTCTGCAATAACAGCACCACTATGTTTGAATCCTTCTCTTGTTTTAACAACTGCTGAAACTGCAGCTTTTTCACCACTCACTTGTATCCAAGCTGCATAATATTCAATCATAATCAAGTCAAGAAGAACAAACCCAGATACGTACCTAAATCTTTGATATGCGAAAAATATAGTAATGAAAGGGAAGAAATGAGAAAATATATATATATATATAGACACACCAGATAATGTATAGAGCTTATTCTTTTGCAGATAAATCTTCTGAGAAACACTATCATATGGTTGAGTTCTGCTATGAGCCACAATATATTTGTTGCCTCCTTTGGACTCTCTGCGTTGTATTTGAGCATCTCCAAATGGAGTCCAGGCTTGAAGTCCATTGTTGAATTCTGGGTTCTTGATGATTCCTCCATTGTACAAAGGCTTTTGGGGGTTCTCTAGACACTTTAATAATGTTCAAAAATATTTTTAATTTTCAGAGTGATATGTTTATATGATATATATTCGCTTGGAGATATAAATGTTGGTGCAGCGACAAGAGAGCTTACTTGGATGCTGGAGGAGTAATCGTAGGACGCAGCTTGGGATTCATATCCTGTGGAGTAATCGTAGGACACAGCTTGGGATTCATGACCTTGTTCTAATGAATAATTACCCCCAAAAAAATAATAATAATAATAATTTCATGAGGCATCAACAGAAAGAGAAAATTGCATTTCAGGACTCAATAAAAAATTATTTTGTAAGATCCAGCAGAATCCTTCTATTTTCAAAAGCAACATAAATATCACTTAGTTTTCACAAAAATTCACAGTTATCTACTCATTTGTCAAAATTTCAGCCAAGTTTTCACAAAAATACACAGTTATCTTCTCATTTGTCAAAATTTCAGCCAAAATTTTCTAAAATGGTTGAAATTA
>QFDD01001473.1:0-32067 GCA_006871305.1 Vachellia collinsii
AGGGTTTCATTTTCACACTTGATTTTGGATAACTTTTTCCTTTTGTAGTATATGATTTGATTTTGCATTGTTTTGACTCTTGACGGTTGAAATGTCCGGCAATGGTTGATGTGCCATGGTGAAGATACTGCTCATGCAAAACTTATCAGGCTAAGGTATAAATTTAACTTAGACTTAAACGTAATTTTTGAAGTTTTAATATAAAGTAATGCCGCTTTTTACTGTTCTATATATTAAAAGATCATTGTTAGTATTTTAATAATATAGGATAAAATTGCTACGATTAAAATTTTTTTGAACAAAAATTAACCTTCAAAAAGATTTTAAATGAGATTACTTTTAAATGAAAATTTTAGGAAGAAATTTGCAACTTACGTTAACATGACTTGGATTGCTATTTAACTAATCCCTTGGAGTCTCAAGTTAATGATCCATCAGTTTTATAAAGCAAAGACTTCAAATCTAAATTCTCTTTTAAAATTTCATTCCAAAAGGGACCCACTTTTTGACTCGCGCATGATAGTTTCCCAGAAAAATCCCCATTCTGTCATGACTTGCTGGTTTCTTCTTTCCTTCACGCGAAAAAAATAGTCTATTTTCAAAAGAAGTAGTATGGGTTGGACCCGCGGGTCACGTTAACCCGCCAAAATTTGAGAGATTCTTGGGTGAACTTGGTTTGCCAGCTTATCTGTGGTCTAACTAGTAAAATCATGACAGCTCAAATGTCATTAATCCTATGTGTAAGTTCACATGGCATGCCTCCTTTCTCTATTATTTTAATAGCCTTTTAGAGATGCGTTCCCTCTCTCTCATTTGCAGCAAGTCAGCAACACTCCTTCCTGAAAATTTCCCCCCTCTAGTCATGCTGCCACTCCTTCCATCCCATCTCTCTTCCCCTCCCCCACCTCCACGCCCCCCTCTCTCTCTTCCTTTCTCATATGTGCTCTTCACCTGGGGGATTGGTTTTGATTGGGAGGCAAAGAATGATGAGGAAATTCTGGAGAAATTTCGAATGGTGATGATGAGAAGAGAGAGGGCCTGAATCGAAATAGAGCAAGACGAGTTTGAATTTGGAGAGCCATGCGATGAAAATGCGGTGAGGAAGTCTGAAAAAGGAACCCAGCAAATGATATTTTTTTTTTCAGAATTCAAAAGCAAATTATATTTTATTATTAAAAGGAAGAATGAAAACAAGTAAGAAGAGAGTTAAAGAACCTTCTTTGATTTTCTGAAGAGCTTCATCGAGTGGCTTCTGATCCCTCTTCTTGAGGAACTTGCCGCTAATGAAGAAAACGTTCGGCGGCGAGTGAAACGGCGACGATGACAGTGCAAACGAGAGCAACGACCCATGTGTGAGTGTGCTCTAAGGTCGTCTCTTCTTTCCCACCTCCACTCATTTTGCTCTCCCTCTCCAACTTTATCTTTCTATCGACTTTTTAAGCTTGGAGGCACTTTGTGAATATTGTGAACGGTTTAACTCCATCGTTGTCCATATATAAACCTCCATTCTGGCACTCTCTTCCTCTTCAAATCGTGACTCTCTTGTTTTCGATGGATTTCTTCACAACCAGTCCATTTCCTGCAAGCTGCCTCCTATGTTTCTCTTTTATTTTCTTTACCCTTTTTCTTTTTGGTTAAGGGGACGGAGGGGGGGTGTGTGTGTGAGAGAGAGAGAGAGAGGGAGAGGGAGAGAGAGGCGTGGATGTGGGGGAGGGGAAGAGAGATGGGATGTGAGGAGTGGCGGCACGATGAGAGGGGACAAATTTCCAGAAAGGAGTGTTGTGCAGATGAGAGAGAGGGAACGCATTTCTAAAAAGTTATTAAAATAATAGAGAAAGGGAGGCATGCCATGTGGACTTACACATGGGATAAATGACATTTGAGCTGTCATGATTTCACTGGTTAGACCATGGATGAGCTGGCAAACCAGGTTTACCCAAGAATTTCTCCCAAAATTTATCAACCACTAGTCACTATTGCTTCGTCATCGGCCACAGTGGCCAATAGTAGATAGTTATTTCTTTTTTCTTCTTCTTTTGTTTTTTTTTTGGAAAGAGCATTTTGATCATTGAATATAAATTTTTTTTTAGCCAACATCCAAGAATATGAAAACTTTTTCTGCCAACAACGTGAGATTCATATTTTATCTATAAAAAAAATAAAAAATGTGAAATGAATCTTTTAACTCAAATAATACTAAAAATAAAAGTTATAAATGTCTAAATATTGATTTACGAAAAGTACAAATGCCTACCTATCAATTCATATAAATTTTAATCTGGATTACATAACCAAAGTTATGTAATGGAGATTATATGGTTCGCTGTATTAATTCATTGTAATTATGATTATATTGGATTACATTACTTTATCATCCAAACACTTGAATCAATATAATATATCAGTATTACTTATAATCATCTTTTATGTAATCGAGTCAAACTAACCATTATTTATACATTAGAGAGTTGAAAGTCATGCCTGCATTTCATTTATTTAAATTTATTTTTGAGATTTTAAAGTAATGAGTTAAGGTATAAATTTACTTGTGAACCTTTTATAAATGTGCATATGATATCATAAAGTTTGCTCCGGGGTATGATAATAGGTGTAATTTTTTTTCACAAATTCACTTGTATTTGTGGAGAGAGCCTATCCCAAACAGTGCAATGTGTATATACATATAATCGGATGAAGTGTGTTTTCAATAATTAAAAAAAAAAAACAGCAGTTTTACTTAGTCCCAACAAAAACACTATTTGATACACACACATTGAAATACAGGGCTGTAGCAATGGAAATAAATCAAGATTAATTGGACCATGCAGTAGGTAAAGAGGGAGCAATTGAAAGGAAAGGAGTCTTTGGTACTGAAAACAAAATTCTACCATCTACTTTGTCAAACACTAAATGTAAAGGTTTTGACATCTTATGATATTAACCTTTATACTTGTACTAGGATCTAGACCTGGTAATGTGGGCTAACCCCCAGGGTGCGGGTCGGCGGGCTCAAAAGACCCGCCTACATATGGGTTGAGATTTTTTTCAAACACCTGTCTTTATACTAAAACAGTAATATTTAAAGCACTGCCGAACATTAAATATGAATACCTCTCGTAATAAAAAGAAAAAAAGATTTGATTAGACAAACCCTAGACTGCTAGTATTGAATATAATGTCGTTAAGCCAATAAATATTGGTCTAATTAATAATAAATTGACTCAACTCATGAAGTTATAAGTTGAAATCACAGTATCAATATAATGATTTTGCTGATGATTAATTTGTAAATATTTTTATAAATGCTCTGTAAATCCAAAAGCATACACCTAACACTGATGAATCCAGATAATACAACTAACCTAAACTTAAAAAATATACACCAACGTCATTGATAATGACTTTTTTTTTTTTTGCCAAATCATTGATAATGATTTATCACCGCTGCAATGGTCCAGAATGTAACCAAACGGGCCTATGGTATAGTTGAAGTGCCCACTCTGAGCCACATCCTGATTGGCTTTTCCCGGGATGTCCAGAACATAAACTTTCTTCCTCCTATTGCCGGCGAAGCATGGCGAAGACGACAGCAACGAAGGCCTCGGCGATCGATGGGTCCTCTTTCATCTCAGCTTCAGAGGCCTTCATCGTTCAACTGCTATGCGGGATTGGCCTGGCTTCTACTCTCTGGGTGGCTAACAACTTCTACTCCATCAACCTCGTTACTGACCCTTCTAACACCTTACTTGTGATATGGGTATTATTTGATTCTTCATTTTTTAACACTGCACTTAAAAATTTCGATTTGTTTCTGATTCTTTTTATCGGCATCATTTAGATCATAGAACTGCCAATTGTGATACTTCTTTACAGTCGATACCGACGGAATCGCCAAAGTTGCACGGTAAAATTCGAGCTCCATTTTCTTTCAGAATTTTCTGCATTTTTGGGAGGAGTGCAAATGAAGATAAGATTAAATCGATGTGTATGCACTTTACTCTCTTCCCTATCTGATTTCTACTTTTTGTTGTTTTGACTGTTTTTTTCCTAGTGCTTTTCTGCAGTACGTGCGAGCTGTAGGACGAGGTTTCCTGGCACTGCCAATAGGTTAGTTGAAACACTGGTTATGTCTTCCTCTTCTGCTTGGATTTGGCTAATATGCAAATACTCCTTTACGATACTCTCTTGCCTTGCTGTTTAACAACAGAAGTGAAAGCGTATGTATGCTCTTAAAGTTTTTCCTTGATTGACGACACTCACCCTCTTTACATTGAATCTTTTATGTTCTTTGATCGTAACCTAGGTATTTTTGCTTCTCAGCAGTATTACTTTATGATGAGTTTTATTGAGAAAATGTTACATTTTACTGAACAGGAGCAGCGATAAATTTTTTAGGAGCTATTGCTTTGGGGGCGCCTGTCACAATAGAGTACGTGAAATAAGTGGTATAATGTATGTTTTATATACTGGACACAGGGATCTATGAGTTCATATTATTTTGGGCCTTCAAATCTGTCTAGTTACGTTTCCTTTTGGTGTTAGTCTGTTCTGTTATGTGTCTTGTTTTTTAAACTGTTCCATTACAGATCTAGATATAACTATTGATTATGATTTCTTGTATATCTAATTGGGACAGGTATCTGCCAAAGACATTTAACTGGTCTCTTATGATGTCATTATTTACAGTGAGTGCCTGCTACATTGTCATTTCTTTGTTTAGCCGTGCCTTGTAAAATATTTTAACAGTTTTAATTGCATTTGGTCAATCTCACATGCTTTCTGCATCAATTCTACTTACGGTACGTTAGATTGTTTAATTTTAGAAATATTTCCCTAAAACTGAAAGTCAATTTTAGAAAAACAGATGGATTGCGATTCTAATGTGTATAGTATAATAAATGTTGCCACAAACTGTTACACTATACATAACTGAACTGGTCCAAAAGTGAGAAGATAAATAGAATTTTCAGCATGCCTTTTGTAGTTATAGTCACTCATCACTTTATTGTACTACTGAGCAATATATGAAGTTACTGCCAAGCATTGGCTGTGATTTGGTCTTCCAAATCACTTAGCAATATGGAAGCTAAGGATGTGTGTGATGCTGAAGATTATAGTGTGAGCTGGCAAAAATTAGTTCAATGTTGCTTTCTTGGCTAACAATTCAAAACTACTCCCTTCGATCCTTTATGTAGATCAGATTCCAAAAGGAATGTGAGATCCTGGGTAGGTCACTCACTCTATGTGAGTTTTTAGGGTATTTAGTGTGTTGTTCCAGGCCTTCTAGTAAATTCCCGATGTAGGCGCTTTATGTAGATCTTTTAAAATTGAACGTATTAAGGGTAGAGATGGAAACTTATTTAATTCTAAGACCATTTTAATGGGGTTTCCAAATTTCCTTAGTTTTGATGTAGTAGTTGAAAACGACCTACATTTAAAATCAGAGAGAGTAAACCAAATGATCAGGGATGTAGAGAAGTAAAACAAATGATCAAGGATGTAGAGAAGTATTGACTATTTCTACGAGTAAACATGACGAACATAGTATAGATGGGAAGGAATGCAACAGGCAACAATATAATCTTCTTTCTTGGAGTCAAGGAAGTAACTTCATGGGATTTACGACCAAATCATTGCCATCTTCATGCGTCCTCTTGTAGCCGCTAGCCCGCAACCCTTAAGGGGCAGATTGTATGAATGGTGTTCCCCTAGTGCGGCAGGTCAACTAATAACCTTCTACATATGTGTCCTTGGTTTCTATTTTATTCCCATTTTCTGCCATTGATTGGTACTGCATACACATTTTGCATCCTATCAGAATCTATGTACTTGCCACATAAAGCATTAGGCATCATTCATGCTTGTAAAGATAAAACAATGCCATCCATTTTTCCGTGCATGTTTGTATTAATTTCTAGCAACATCCATCACTTGCAAATATAACATATTGTAGATTTGTGCCCCTGCTTTTTTGGTCTTTGCTAACATACAAGCATCTTGATAATTGTGGCTTTACTTGCAACCCGAAGAGCATGGTGATCATTAAGGAAACACCTTTCCTAACTGTAAAATAAGTGGAGTACGTAAACTGTATGAAATCACTTTCAAAAATACAAATATACAATATCTGCTCGCACATCTTACTTGAAAATTTCTTCACCATTAAGATTTTTGTCACCTGCTTGTTGCCTTCCTCCTTGCTCCTTAACAAAAGGAAGCTTTTGAAGGGATTGATCTGTTTTGTGAGTATAAACCCGTGGTTTAGTATGTGGTACATGTATCAACTCACATCTTGTACTATGGCAGACAGTTCCAGCTTCATGTGTTCTTGGTTCATCATGGGCTGATTGGAGACGTATATTTGCACAGACTAAGTATGTTCCTCTGTTTTTCTTGGTAATAAAAGTATTTTCCTCTTTGGTGATTGATATTATCTTCCCTTGCTCCATTTTTTAACTGTCTTTTTCTTCGGTTTGGAGCTCGTTTTAGGGTAGTGATGGTGGCATATATTTAACTATTTCCTAGAGCGGGTTAGGTCTGTCATCTTTCTATTTAATCCCTTAAGTTAATTAGTATGAATTAAATCTTGATATTTTATTTT
Source organism: Vachellia collinsii (assembly GCA_006871305.1). Taxonomy (NCBI): domain Eukaryota; kingdom Viridiplantae; phylum Streptophyta; class Magnoliopsida; order Fabales; family Fabaceae; genus Vachellia; species Vachellia collinsii. The sequence goes on from QFDD01001473.1 coordinate 6,602, forward strand.
CCTATTTTTCCACTCAGGCCTAAGGGGACAATTGAGTATTTAATTTGTCTACCAGCTCATGGAGCAGTTATTGGGGGCTGGTTTGGAGCTTGGCCGATGCCACTTGACTGGGAGAGGCCATGGCAGGTAATCTTTCTTCTGGAGACCCGTGTCCTTGACATCATTGCACAGACACATAGATAGGCCATCATCTGCCAGACTCGGTTATGGAGTTAAATTTTTTTTATACTTCATGCGATTGATTCAGAACGGTGAAGAAAAGTCAACTGCATCTACCAAATATTCTGGTGGTTTCACCTTCAATCCCATAAGTATGTTTAGGATGGTGGTGATATAAAACTGGAAAAAGTTAATATTTGGGTTCTCTTAGTTTTGACTCAGTTCTTAAATTTTGATTTGATGTAACCTAATTTTGTAGTTTTGACTCTGTTGTAATTCAATTCCTAAATTTTAAAACTTGAGTTCTTGAACTTAATGAAATATATAATTTTATTTTCTAAAATAGAGGAACTAAAGTTTTAAATGATTAAAAAGCCAAGAGGAGTCATGTTGCAATGAGTCAAAATTAAAGAATTGAACTACATCCAAATTGAAATTGTAGGGATTAAGCTATGCTATGTAAAATTTTAGTGATTAAGTTATAAATGAGTTAAAACTATGGAGATCAAATAATTAATTTTTCTTGTAAAAATTATGTAATGTTAATCTGATTCCACGGTGTTAAGCTCTTAAAAATTGGCAGCACAAGGTTTGAAATGTCACTTTGATATTTTGCAGGAATGGCCTATCTGTGTAAGCTATGGAGCGATAACCGGTTACCTGGTGGCAATGGTTGCATCATTGGGCTTTGCGCTTGCTCATAATAGATCATATCCCCCCAAAAAAAGAGACTAAATTCCCATCCCGCGGCGGGCCAACCCTTTCAGAACAGAACCAAAAGCTTCCTCCCAGTCCCTGCTGTCAGTCTGTCTCCATGCTCCTCTATCTCTCCTCTTACCACCGTCGCTGTACCGCCGCTCCCTCCTTCAGATCCTCTTTCTTTCTTCGTTCTTTCCTTTCCTTGTAGGCCGTTGATCACCTTCCTTACGTTATCGCAGATCGATTCCGAGAACGCCGACGACCACCTTCTACCTTTTAAACCTGGGTCATGGTCCATGACACAAAAGGGAGAAAGTAGAATGATGCTTTTTTTTTTTTTGTTGTATTGATGTATCTCTTCTGTAGAGTGTTTATATATGTACAAATACATAGTGGTTGCCAGCTGTATAATGACTAACTGAAATACAACTAATAGATTACAATTGAACTACCTAACTGATTCTGTTACATTGCTCATCATCAAGCTCAAATCTTCGGCTCCCCGAATGGAGAGAATTGTTTTGACTGTGCTGGAGAGGCCAAGGATGTACTTGTCCATATTGTGTTTCAGGGGCTGAGTGATGATCTTAAAAGACGAAGGGTTCATGTGAAGATGACCCAACAAAAGGTGAGTGACGAGTTTGGATTCTATTTCAGAATAGGAAATTCCAGGCATCCAGAAAACCAATACATTTCCGAGCTTCTTCTTCTGCACAGAAATGAGATGGTAGAAAGAGAAGAGCAACAAGAACAAGGATCAATGCAATCATTCTCAAACACATTCAAGTAAATAGTACTCTATAACGCTAGCTTGCCTTATCATCAAAAACTGTTGCATGTCTATATGCTTTTTTTTCCCCCTTGGCAAACAAAGGCATGGCCAATTAATTGATCGTTCATGAGTTTAATCTCACATATATTTGGGACTTGGGAAGTTTTGAATTGGAACCGACTTGCTGGTTAAATTAAACTAGTTGTCAGTTTAGATAATATTTCGTGGTTTTTGCCGCCCACGGCCCGCTTTGAATTTGATATCAGTTGGCACATGAAGACACTGCGGAATAACGAAATTGGATCCTTGACCAGATAAAAAATAGTAGCTCTCGTTATTAATACAAGAATTAATTTACCTGATTCATCAACTAATATATAATTGAATTATATAGCTAATTAAATATTTTTCAGTAACATATTTAACTTCCTTAATTATCTCCTCAACAAAAGTTAGTTAGTTTTCATATTAATTAAGGACTGAAGGTAGGAACAAATTATTAAAGTGATAATTAATCTTTTGGTGCACATAACTTTAATTCGATTATAATTCAGTTCCTGAATTTTAACTTGATGCAGTCAAGTCCCGATAATTTAACAATTTGAAATATTAGTCCATATAGTTTAGAAAATGGAATTATATATATAATAAACTTTAATAACTAAAGTATAAAATGATTACAAACTGTCCGATGTGAGTTGTAATAAATCAAAATTCAACGATTGAGTTATTACTGAATCAAACTATAGGAACTAAACTGCATTAAATTGAAGTACATGGACTAAATTCCGGCCAAGTCAAAAATTAATGTAGGAACCAAAAGATTAATTTTTACAAATATTAAAAACTGAACAATTATTTAATACTCTTAGGCATGTCATTAGATGGGATATGTCTCTCTTGTCAGTGTACATGCATGCCGACAAGTTTTCGGGTCTTATAATTTATTATGCGATTGAGGCCCATAAAAACAAAAAGAAAAGAACAGAAAAAATGAAGGTTATCATGGAAAGTCTTCAGAAAAAAAATCCTTGAAGTCTACTTTTAGTTTTATCTGACTATGATAAGTTCCAAACACAAAACCTAGCTCAAATCCAAAATTAGAGAGATCTATTTTATCAACTACCATTAATGTGGTTATCAAAAATGTAAATTCAAGTATTAAGTTAATATGTATTCAACATCCTGAAATATTTATTTTATGTATATCTCAAGTAATTTAAAATATTCTGTAATGTATCAAAGATAGTTTGAAGTATTATTTCAAACATATATATTTCCAGTTTCTATTATATCAGCTTTTCCCGAATCATTGAAGGCATACAAGTTGTGGAAAGAAGGAAAAGGGATGGAGTTTGTAGAAGCTTCACTTGATGACACATGTTCATCAGATCACTGCGGATAGATTGATGAGGTTCTTGCAATTTTCACTCCGCAATATTGCACAAGATAGACCATGCATGCTTCAAGTTTCTTCCATGTTAAGCCAACAATAATAACATTGCGACTCCAAAACAACATGCTTATTCAAGACTATACAATGGAGAAGGATCAGAAACTATTAACTTCGTTCAAAAATCAGAAGTTTGTTCACAAAATGAAACAACAATGCCTCCTGTACTAGCTCGATAATGCTTCTCAGTATTGTTTTTTTATTTTATGATCCATCCATTTTCTGATAATATATGACCATAAAAAAAAAAAAAAAGACTCCGGTCAATGCTATACATGCTTCAACTTGGGTTTTGGCGAAGTGTCCTAATATTATACCGCTAGATTGATTTTAACTTGAAAGATATGGATTTTAATATACCCTCTTAGATTCCACTACAAAGGAAGTTTTATATTTAATATTGGAGAAGTTAACTAGAAGTCTTCTTTGAAATGAACCAAAATAGGGCTGGAAATGAAGCAAATGGGCCGAAAAGTATGTCGTCAAATGATTTAAGTCTTTCTCTCTAATGTCTCTTTTTTTTTCTCTGGCCACAATCACTAATTGAGGAATTCCTCATCTGCAATCGAATTTTTGTTACTATTCCAAACCAAAAATAGCCATGCACCCACCTTATAAAAAAAGAATACTCATAAATTTTTATCTAGTATATATTTTTCAAATGTGCAAAATACCTATAAACATTCAAAACAGCAATAGAAATACCGTGAATGTTAAATATAGAATAACACGGTTATTTTTTGTGGTGAGGCCTACGCTATTTTTATAGATACATGTATGATGGTGTTAGATTATATTTAATAATTATGACAATTTTTCTCTCATTTTGAATATTTGAAAAGGAAAATCTCAATAAAAGACGCTTAAATTACTCAAATTCTAATTTAGGTCGTTGAATTTAACAAATTCTTAATCATGTTATCTAACACAATTAGAAATTTAGAAATTGGGTTAAATTACTTTCATACCCTTATTTATTAAAATTAAAAATGCAATAAAATTTGATTAATTGTAATATGTTACACAAGTTGACCATATCGCTAATCTCAATAATAGTTATATTTAAATTTTTCTCCTGAATTCAATTAATTTCATTCCATAGTGACAGGCTAACAATTAATAGTGCATAACCCATGTCACAATTCTTTAAAATAGATAATGCCAAATTGAAAATAATTAATCCTTTTTTAAATATAAAAGGAAAAATAATAGTTAATTTGTTAGGAAAATTTCAATAATTAATTTTTTTTAAATATGTCTGGGTCTGATTACAAGGAAACTTTTATATAGAAATATCACAAGCTAATGGCTAGCCCTAAATTTAAACAAAGTAGCTTTCAAATATGATATAATATCAATACTTAATCATATCAAATCTCAACATAAGCATATTTTATCATAACAAAAAGTAAAATTTGTTATTGCTTATTTCTATCATAACCATTATTTTAAACTACTAGCATGGAAAATGTAGGATTCAATATACAAATTGATGACACTTGTTTACCAAGAAAATGATACAAAAAGGAAAATGATTCAATTAAATGATTAGTAATTATTTAGACACGTTTAATAAAATCTAAAATGTGATAGACTAAAAGATTCAGATACAATTTGAATTCACAAATGTCCAAGCAAAAATTAATTGAAATTGAAATTCGATCCTCAATGCCTTCCTTCCACTTTGACAATTATTTGAATCTTGAATCTAGACGAATTCTACCACAACTCAAAAATGAATATCCAAAATTTTGAATAAATGGAGCCAATCCTTCAGCAGAAGGTGGTGAAGATGAATGCATGGATGACCAAGTTGTCAAAGTGGTTGATATTGTTGACAATTTCAGGCTTCAGGAGCAACTGCCGTTTGATAAGAAGCAATTTGTCAGTTTTACGAAGAAGTATATTATCTCTGGCCTTACATTTATCATGTTTTTCATGGCAAGAATGAGTTTCTTGAAAACAGGAAAACTCAGAAGTGTTATACATGCTTGTGTAATACTGTAACATCCTAATTTTTATTTGAAGTATTTAATTATTATTTAGAAATAATTATTACATTAAGTATAAGTTATCAAGTAATCATCTGAGTCAAAAAGAATTTATTCAAATGAGAGGCATATGAACTAAAAAAATATATAAATGACAATAAAACAAATAATTTTATAAAGAAAAAAGAAAAAGAAAAGAAAATATATATATATATATATGGAAAGGGAGCTGCAGCGCGTCACACCACGAGGGTTAAAATTTATAATATATATATATATATATTTATATATATATTACCCCTCACAGTGCACAATAGCTATTAGGTTTCAAAAGCGTTCTCTCCCCATTTCCGACTGCGTCGACTGCAGCTTAAAATTTTATCTTGGATTGAATTAGGTAATTAAAACTATTTTTTCATTAAACTTCCTTCATAAAAATTTTTCTAAATAATTTTCCCTTTCTAATGGTAGTAATATGATGCTGATTAGATGAAATTTTAAGACCAAAATATTGGATAAAGATTGAATTTTAGCCACAGCTGTCTAATGAAAGGTAGATGGAGATTACTTATTAATTTTTCCTAATCTAAATTTGTGATTTGACTGTCTTGATAATTTAAAATAAATAATTAATTTAAGCAGGTTATAATTTCTTTTATACATAGACTATTTGCACATATTAAATTTAAGTTGAATAATTTACTATTGCTATTGAAGATGTTCTTAAAATTCTAACAAGCCTAGAATGTTAAATAAATCAAGGATATAAAATTTAGCAATTTTATGTCTGAAACACTAAACTTTATATTAGAGATTTTGTGTAATTGAAGTTAATTTGTGTTTTAATTGAATTGTGAGTTGTGGGGAATAATTAAATTAAGGTTAAACTAAATAATTGATAGCCTATTGAGGAGTATGAATTTTAAATAATTATTTTAAGACTTTAAATGAATATAATCAAGTTAAATATTTAATTTATGTGTTAAATTTGCATCTATATCGTTGTGTAAATTGATTTGAGTGTGATTGGTACTTTCGTGGCTTGAGCTCATGAGTATCTTAGAGTTAATGTAACTATAATTAATTCATTTTATATACTTGCATGTAGTATAAGATATTTTCGATACCTTAGTTATTTAGTATGAATCTTGTATCTATATTTATGTATTCAATTTAAGTGAAATGTGAAGTATTTTTGAAATAATACATTTTTGGTTAAATATTTATATATATGATGAAATATTCATAACTCATCTTTGTTTGGAATAAATTGTGAATTTATGCATTTGTGGAGGATTGGAATATTAGGTGGTATTGAAGTAGTTATATTAATCTTTTGATGATTGGGCTTGTGTTATATTCGTGGTTGCCTTCACTATTGATCATAGTGAATGGCTTTAATGTGACTCAAAACCAAGTGGAAAGTCGACCTAGACCCAGGTGGGAGGCTAGACACCCTTGGATTCTAGAATCAGGAGGGAGAACGTAGAGGAACCGGTTGGATTAATGTTGTTGCTGAACATTGGCCGGGTTGCTTAGCGCATTAAGCCGGATCCATGTTAGGGAGTGATATGGAGGAGTAGGATGGAGGGATCACTTGTGTATTACGATTGTATTGAATGGAAAACATTAATTCTGTTTCAGTATTACATATTATCACTGCTTCACTGACTTATAATCCCGTATTGTATATTCTATGAATTGATTATTGGTTACTGGGACTTTATGTCTCATCCTATCGATGTTTATCACCTTCAGGAGAGGAATTTAGTGGTTCGAGGCGTGAAGGGAAGGAGCCAACAGTTTGATAGTAACTATTACTGTAGGCTTTCTAGTTATATTATTTTTGGAGAAAAGCATATTGCCAGACTTATAGGGCTTGCATGCTTTGATTTCATTTTTATGATTCTACAATGAAATTAGACCCATCATTAACAACTATCTTTTGGCATGTCTGAGATATTAGGTACTTATTTGATGGATATATGTGAACCTATATTTCTAATAAAAGGTTAATAACTGTTTTGATTTTTATTGATGATTTTTGGTGGATGACTTGTGGGTAAGTTTTGTGCCCTAAGTCATATTAATGTTGTGTTAGGTTTGTGGGCTGGGTGTCTCATCCATAGCTCCTATGCTTTGGACCTTGAGGAATTTATAGTCAATTATATATTTAATATGAGGTTAATTCACCTAGAGGATTACAATGCCTTTTGTCTCCACCTGAGGCATCAGTCACCAGGACTTGAGCGCTCTAATGGAGTCCTTAGGTTTTTGAGCCAGAGGGGAAGAATGAGGATAATGATTCCAATATGAAAACAAAAGAGGAGAGTCAGGAACTGAGGGCAAGTGGTAAAAAATAATATTATTTTTTTTAATTTTTTTAATAATTAAGAGGTATAAAGGTAATTTAACTCAATTTCTAAATCCCTAATTGCGTCAGACAACCTGATTAAGGATTTATTAAGTTCAACGACCCAAATTAAAATTTGAATAACCGAATCATTTTTTATTGGGATTTTCCCTATTTGAAAATGCATAGACTTGTTGCTTTATTTATATATGCATAAATTGCTCCATGGAATTTGGGATATTTATTATCTTAACAGCTGAAACTGGGGATTGTATAGGTAACAACTCTTGTGAAAATGGCTCCAAAGGAATAATTTGCATACTCACCATATCGATGTTTGGAAATAACACAATTATTGTTGGTAAAAAAAAAGAGAGGAAATAACACAATCATTATAAGTTATAACAACGTATTAGGAATTAGGGTTGCCATCTAAGCATCTTACCACCAAAGTATTGCCGTTTTCCACAAACCATTATCTATCTCCTTCAATTCATACGCTATAGCCATAATTAATTCAACCTTTTTTCTCTTAATTTATATTAATTAGTTAAAAATCTCGTAAAATTCGGACGGGAGTAATAATAATTTATAAAATGTATCCTAAAACCATTTACCTAAATAATTTTTTAAGCATATTCTTGCCATCTATGAATAGCTGGTTATTATCAATTTGTTGAGTAATAATAATTTATAAAATGTATCCTAAAACCATTTACCTAAATAATGTTTTAAGCATATTCTTGCCATCTATGAATAGCTGGTTATTATCAATTTGTTGATCACATGGTAGAATTTTCTTCTTAAAACAAAAAACTGTAATAGAAATGATAAAGAAAGAATTGAGACAGAGGGAACTTTTCTGACCAATAATTTAGAGAGTGTGTGTCTATATATAACAATCACAGAATCTTTAACTTGCACAAGAATTGAGCTCCACTATCTGGCTACCACTTCAGAGATAGTCACTTGGTTGACAGATTTACTTTGCATTTGCACTATTGTTTCATTTGATTCTTCCACATGATTCTCCCTAGAAAATGCAGGTTTCTTTGGGGATTTAGTCAAATCACTTTCACTCTTCAACATTGAAGAAATTTCTAACATAGAAGGCCTGTCATTTGCACTCTCCTGCACGCATAACAAAGCAATATGCATGCACCTCAACAATTTACATGGTGAAGATGAATCTTCAAGAGTAGGATCCATAAACTCCTTGCCTTTTCCTTCTTTCCACAGCTCATAAGCCTAGAAACATTAATATTCATTAATCATATTATAAATTTATTGACAACCAGATATATATACACACACACACATAAAACCAATTATGAAAATAATATTAGTCATAATTTTAGTTAAGCCCATAGATGATAAGCCTAGATGATAAGCCTCTGTGCATGCACGCATGTGTGTGTTCGTGGTTGGCTTTCTTGTCTCAACTTTTGTACAATGTATCTATTTGAAAATCCCTCTTCTATGAACTTTCTCTTTAACAAAGTTGAAGAAGTTACTTACATATCCTGCAAGGTTTAAATTTTCATCTTCACCATAAAGACTTGTAGTCCTCTTGCCACTTACAATTTGTAGAAGTAGAACTCCAAAACTATACACATCAGACTTTGTGGAGTATAGGCCCTTTTCAACATATTCGGGAGGAACATAGCCACTGCACAAAGAATAAAGCAAAAGGGAATTTTGTGTTAGCTAGAATGGATGGATGACTATGTAATGTGGATTTGGAGATTTAGGGACCAAGACACTCACTAAGTTCCCACTATCTTGTCTGTATTTGCTTCAAGTTCATCTTTCGTGAATATTCTTGCCATACCAAAATCTGATATTTTTGGCTTCAGGTCATCACTCAACAAAATATTGCTAGCTTTTATATCTCTATGAATTATTGTTAATCTTGAGTACTCTTGTAAGTAAACAAGCCCCTGGACAATTCCTTCAATGATGTCCACGCGCTTCCTCCAATCAAGCAAATATCGTCTTATAGGATCTACATCGAAAATACACAAGGCACTATCAGTTCTGTCCCAACAACTATAGCCAAGGGAAGCTTGTTTTGTAATTTACATATAGATCAAGTTTAACTTTGAACACCGACTTGTACTGTGACGAATATATTTACTTAATTATACTAGATTTAGAGCTAGACAAAGAATAATTGCTTACCAAAGAGGTAGAAGTCAAGGCTTTTGTTTGCCATGTACTCATAAACCAGCATTTGTTCATCTCTATCAATATAGAACCCCAAGAGCCGAACAAGATTCACATGCTGTAGTCTTGCAGTGAGTGTTACCTCATTTTTGAATTCCTCAAATCCTTGTGTGGAAGCTTTTGATAGCTTTTTCACTGCTATTTTCTGACCATTTGCTAATGCACCCTAAAGAGAGAAAAGAGGGCATCAAAAATTGAACTCTTAACCCCTTGGTAATAATGATTCAATGACCACAGAAGGGAGCGTCTGGTTTAAAAAATTTAACCTAGTTGGAAGATATATAAATGGTTATTATAACCTAACACATAACCAATGACAAGAAACTCTTTTCATATACTAATTTACTGTTTTTGCATATTGGCTAACTATGAAGAACACATTAACAGTAAGGTTGTTTCAAACAAGATTTACCTTGTAAACTGGACCATAACCACCCTCACCAAGCTTATTTTCAATGCAAAATCCATCTGTGGCCTCCTCAATGTCTGAAAGGCTGAATACTTGCAAATCAGGAGCATTGCCATGAAAATGTTCTGCACCTTCTTCATTTGCTTTAACCCTAGATTCTCCAGCAGCTTCAACCATCTCTATAGATAGATACATTTAGAATTAAAAATGTCAGTGACTTGAAGTCTTGAACTATGTTGGTTACAGACACAGTAATATCAGTTCAATAAAGGTTCGGAAGAGAGTTAAAAGGCTGAAAAGATTACCTGTTGAGTTGAACATTCTCTTCCTTAAGTAGAACATCATGGGTCCTAATAGTAGAATAAATACTGCAATTGGAGTCAAAATGATCACTAATAATCTTCTACTGTGTCCAGGTTCTTCAAATTTTTGAGCTGAAAAAATATGTCATGTAAGTTATACGGTGGACACCATTGTAGTAATCTATGAAACTGCTTATGGTTATACTCCAAAATAGTTTTCCTCTAGAAACTGTAGAAAACAACAAATTGGTGCCACACACAAAAAATAGAGTGAAATTGTATATGTCAGTTCAAGGCATAAACGAATTTTGATTGTTTTAACTTCAGAACAGCAAATAACCAAAAAAAAGAAGAAAGAGAGAACAGAAAAGTAAAGAAAAGGAAATGAGCATCACTGGAAAGTTTCTGTTACGTTAACTATGCCATTTTCTTACCTGCTGCAGTGGAAAGCTCCCAATTGTTGTCATCATAGGAAATAGTCCACACAACATAACCAAGTAGCTTCTTCTCCCTTGCATAAGACACCTTAATTTTGAGAGCCTCAACATCATCAAAACCAATCCAATTTGATCCAACTGAGAAGTAATTCACTACATAGGTAGAATTATACAGTACTGCAGCCCCATATCTCTGCATGTAAGCTTTGATGTCCTTATAACTCATATGCCCATCATCTGTAATTGCTGGACCTGTAGCCGGTGCTCCTATTGCATTGTCCTGAGGGTTCTTAAGAGTCCACGCATATCCATGGAAAGGCAAACACAAAACCAACTGGTTAGCAGAAATTCCTCTACCAATCCATTCCTTAATACCAGAGTCAGTGTTGACATCACTCGAAGGATCATACAAAGCAGCATGAGCAGCAGTAAAATTTGTCGTCCTAGGCATGTGATAATCATAAGCCATAACATGTACCCAGTTCAAGTTGCTTCTGATTGATTCAACGGGGTAGGAGACAAAATCTGAACCTGGTCTGAATTGAACAGAAGCAGTTAAGATCAATTCTGGGTCACTCGTGTTTTGAGCCTCAGACCTTGCAGCTTCTCGCCACTCTTGAAAAAGCATTCCCATATTGTTCATGTCAGACCTTGTGTTATCGATAAGGAAAACCCAGGATAGGTCAAGTCCTTGAAACCCATAAGACCTAGCGATTCTTACAGACGACTGAATGAAAGATTTCCTATGAGAGACATTGCTGACCAACGACGTTAACCCAGGGCCTCCAATAGAGAGAAGCGTAATGACGGTAGGGTTCTTTCGTCTTACGGTGGTCGTAAAAGTAGAGAAGGAATGCTCGTCGTCTGAAGCAACAGAAAGCTCAAAGGACGAATTGTTGATTTTGGCGAAAGCGTAAATGAGGTGGGTGAAGAGATTAGAGTTTATATCGGAAACTGGAAATCCACCGTCAGAAAACCAGACAGCTGATTGAACCCATGAAGGTGTTGCTTGTGATGGTGGAAATTGTGAGAGAAGAAGAACGTGAATGATCAGAACAGGCATGAATGCGATTCTGGAGAACATGCGAAGCAAGGTTTTCTAGTTGACTCAGAGAATATTGCAAATTGATGACTGCTTTAAATTGGAAATGGAAATATTGCGCAAGACAATATGGATATACGATCGTATGAACACGAGGCCATCCGTACTTCTTATGTGTTCGCGTTATCAAAGTTATTTTATTTTCATTTAATATAAGAGAAATAATTAATAATTAAGTAATCACGCTGGCCCTCCAATTAAAATATTTAAATTATTTTTTATCGATTTAATATTCTATAAATATCCAAGGATAAAGAAGCATTCTCACATGGCTTTGGGGACAACGTAGTGGCGTTGCATGGTTAAAAGAAAATGGGTCTCCAATCCTCTTTATGGGTAAGGTAAAAAAACTAAAATGCGACCCTTAATATTTCTTTTTGTGGGATACCTTACGAAGTAAAATGCAACTTTATTGTATCAAAAAAAAATGCAACTTTATTGTTGTAATGGGCCATACCTCAGGTCGTTGGGCACCTAGATCCTTAATTTCTTGCCGTCATCTGCTTTATCGGCTACCTACTCAGACTTAATTAGAATATTCATTAAAGTGATAAGTTCTCTCCAATCATTATATATTTATTAAAATATATTTTTTAATAAAGTAAAAAATCAAATATGGTCATCTAAATCTGATTTAAAAGAGCAGACGAATACTCTAACCAATTCCACTCATCGTCGGACCCTTCTCTCTGCTTTTTCTAGGTCCTTGCAACAATAAATTAGAAGAAAAAAGAATAAAGGCGGGGAGAAAATGGTAATTTGGGGTGGGGGGTTGGGGATCACAAACTGTACATAGGGAAGAGATTGATGTGGAATTGATAAAATAATGGTAGCAGGTATAAATAATAGTAGTGGCTACAGACAACGTTCAAGTAGGATTGACGTGCAAGTATATAATTGACACATATCATACCAAACACTTTATTATCCTTAAACAAATTTCAATATACAAAATATTTAATCAATGTTAAAATGATTTTATAATTTTAAATTCATTTACTTATCTTTTGTAATTTAAAAAAGAGAAAGAAAGAAATTGTAAATGCACTGCATTTTTTTTTATGTATGCATTTTTATTTAAATATTATCAAAAAATGTAAAAAATATTAAAATTATTAAAAAAAAGAAAATAATAATAATTTTTTAAATAATTTATTTTTAAATTTTTTTCATTTTTTAATAATTTTTATTAAAATATTTGGAACTTATTCACAATGAAGAGTTTTAAATGAATTTTTTTCTAAAAAAAGGTATATTATCAAATTTGTTCACCATAAAAATTTTCTCAAATTTATTTATCATATGAAAGAGTTTAAAAAAAATATAATATTATAATAATTTTTTTTCAAATGTAGTATCTGAATAATTTTTTTAGCTATAAACGCATGGCAGGAAAAAAACGGAGGGTTGATTCAGTGATTGATGTGGACGGGAGGGGATATTAATTGGGGAGGGCGCGCATCACCCAAAGACCTTGTACTGGACGACAAGGTCCTTGTGGACATTTAATTGTGGAAGGGGTCAATAATTGAGACAGATGGCGTGGGAATGAGGGCAGAATTTTAAAGAAAAAATATAATATCAAAAAAAATTGTATAAGTCTTTAAATTAACATTGATAAGTTTCAAACTATCATTATTAAATTTTTAAAATCCTTTTGATATTTTTTTTTCCTTGAGACTCTGCATTCATATTAACATGTATAAGAATAAATATTTTTAAAATTAATAAATAATTATTAAAAATATTGTATTTTAATATTATTAATTATATGTTATTATTTTAATTTAATCGATTTGACTCTGATCTAATTCATTAATCTTTACACTACTATTTTAATTGATTTAATCTTTGATCCAATTTTCCAAACCTTATTTTCGCTACTTTGACGTGATGCAAACGTAGCTCCAATTTTCAACATTGAAGTTTCACTCCAAATTTAAATTTCATAACACCAAATTATTATTGTAGGAGAAATTACATACACAGCATAGAAAAAATTATCATCATATTTCTGAAGAAAGCTGAATGTGTTTAATTTAATTTAGAATCTCCTCCAATATTTGTATGTATATTGTAAGAACTTCTTTAATTTAAATGTTTTTTGTCAAATGTGTTTAACTCTTCTGTACAGTATGAGATTGCTTTTATTTTACTATAATAGTCAAAGCAATTAATTAGCTGACATAAAGTTCTAACAATGCCAGGTGAGAATATAATTTCGTTGGAAGAAAAATACAAAGAATTGGGGACTTTCTTTCTTTCTTTCTTTTTTTAATTATGTTGATTCAGTAGGTAAAAATGTGATCATAATTTATAAAATTTATTATTTAAATCTTTTCAATGGATCTTACTTAGGGACAATTAGTAAGTGTTTTTGTAAGTGCTTTTTAAATTTGAAGGTATTTCTTGGTTATGATGAGACTCTAAATCTAACTTGCCTAAATTTAAAAAACAAAATTCTAGTCATATTTTGAGGGAGAAAAAGGGAGTAAAGAATTAGTGCGTTAATGAAATTAATCACTCCCCCACAATTGCTTCTCCTAAGCCCCTGATTGGGTTTACCTCGTTCCTGTAACTCCGAACTCAAATGTTTGGTGAGCTTTAGTTAATTGATGTGCTCAATTTGTTACCATTTCCTCATTATCAAAAGCTGTATTTGAACTCTGAACTCAAATTGATTTATGAACCTCTGGCCTTCGTTCATAAGCTTTAAATGTGTGCATGTTTAATTGAAGGCCTAATCCTATATCCTTCATTTTCCAGGTTGCTAATATGATAAGGTTTCTAGTTGATAGCTACAACAAGCCTGTTCCTGCAATACTGGAGATTCCTTCTAAAGACCATCCTTATGATCCTGCACATGATTATGTCCTTTCGCGAGTGAAGTACCTCTTTTCTGCTGAATCTGTGGCATCATCTGGCAGACGTTGAATGCTTATGTTGAATTCGAAACTTGTTTGGTTTTGCATTGCCCCTTTGATTAATTCATCATATGCTCAACATCTTCCCACCCCAGAAAAAAAAAAGGACTAGAAAGGAAAAAAAAAATCTTGTCTATTGAGGTGCAACTTGAACAATTTAGCGTTTGTGGGTTTTCTCCTCTTTGAATGGATAAATTAGCATAGTACCTTTCCATTGCATGGAATGTGAAAAATAATAAGAGGCATGGTTTATGGTTCATAACCAGTGTGACTTGTTAAATTTTTTATATCTTGTATAGATTATGATCAATAAAAAAGATGGTCCCTTTTTTCAGCCTCATATTGTCATGCGTCACGTTCTGATATAAGGGAATATGATTATTATTTATCATATGACATCTTGTAGAAGAATTTATCTCAAATACAAGTCACAAACAACCTCATAAATACTTTCCTTTTCCACTGTACATTTGTTATAAATTGAGATTCAAAGTTGAAATAACGTAAGACGAGAAAATTTGAAATAAATGATCAATTTTAAAAAAAAATTAATGATTTAATTGTCATTTTTTATATACAGATAATTAGTTGGAAGTGTTTTAAAATAAAAAAAATAGAGAAGGTAGTAACTCATTGATGGGTTGGGTTCGCCAACTGGCCCAAAAATCTGTTTGGGTGGTAAAATACAAGCTCATTTAAATGAGGCCCATTCAGCCCGATCCGTGGCCAGTGGGGGGACCAACCCGTGTTAAAAAAAAAAAAACACCTAAATGACTTGCCGTCATCACTCACCTCAGACGCTGTCATAGCTCCCTGTCTTCCTTTTCTTGTTCCCTAGTCACAGCTCGCAGTCACCACTCCCCCTCGCTGACGTCATCGCCTTCGGTTTGTGAGTGTGAGTTGAGTACTCGAGTTTGAGTCCTCTGCTTCTCTAAATCTCTAATCCTTCATCAGTTCTTTGATTTTCCTCATCATAGAGACATTGGATTCTTTGAACTTAGAGTAAGCAAAAAGGGCAGTGTTGCAGAGACTTGTCCAGGAAAGGTCTTGCACTTTTTTTTCTGGCTTATAATTTATGTGCTCCATTTTCTTTCCTCTTCCGGATGATTTCTTTCTGTTAGAAATGGAAGAA
This sequence comes from Vachellia collinsii, assembly GCA_006871305.1. Classification (NCBI taxonomy): domain Eukaryota; kingdom Viridiplantae; phylum Streptophyta; class Magnoliopsida; order Fabales; family Fabaceae; genus Vachellia; species Vachellia collinsii. The sequence continues at coordinate 22,561 of QFDD01001473.1, forward strand.
TGATATTCAACTTGATATCCAACTTGATAAATGAGAGTCTCTACAGGCCAAACGTAAGCCAGGTCATAGGCTGCTTGAGGTGTTTCCATCCCGTGTTGGATAAGTTGTTACGTACAAGCAATATAACAAGGTATAATATGCATAATATTTCTCCAAGTACACGGGAACAATTTCCAAAACTTCAAACAAAATACTGAATAAGTTGGTTATATCCCATATCAGGAAGCAATTGGACACATTTCATTTTAGTTTGATCCATGACTTAAGCATACCACCTGTATATGTAAAAAGTTTGAAGAAATGACTACTTTGTCAATTTGCAATAGTGCCACTAGGAATATTAGCCCCTGAACGTCTAGTAGTTAATATTTGTCGATATCACATCTGCTTGTATCATTTGCAAATCATTTCTGGCTTACTGTCATTTTCTCAGTTCAACACCAAAAACTAATAACTCATATATATGTGTATATAAAGTTATGATCCAATACCTTCATTAAGATATTGCACCCCAAACTGATATAATTTTATATTTGCAGATGCTGAAATCTAAGCACAGATATCTTGGAGAAGAAGCTATCATGTAGTATTACCATATCTTTCATGTTTCATTTTGGGGCTGTGAAAAGAATTCCTTTGCATTATGAGCCACCTCAGCCTCTAGAATTGCTTCCAAAACTATGTCAGATCCCTTCACACATCAACTGGCAAAACAATCATGCCATGGGTTATTCAGTTCAAATATTAATCTATAACAAACAAGGGCACTTCTTTAACATCCCTCGTCGTATCAAATAAGTCAAGAAAAAATAAAGTAAAGAAAAGAAAAGGAAATGAATGAGGTAGACAGGTGTAAATGGTCACACAATCATATACATTCAAAGAGGTGCCACATATTTTTCAGGAACTTAACTTTTCTATACTCATCAACCACCAATATTCATTCTTTGTAATTGTGAGCCAAATAAACCACAGGTAGCCAAATAAGAATGATGTCAGAAGCCAACCATGTAGATGACAAAAAACAAGAAAACATAAATGGTAAATGATCGTCACCTCCATGATTTGGTGACAGTCCAGTATCTTCAGCACATATTGGAATGACAGTCAACTATGGTTCACTGTCAATCTTCATTTCAGCATTACTAGATGATAGATTATTGTTTATAGAAGGAGACTCAACCAATCTGCATACCTAGTTGCTTGGCAATGCACATTGCAAGAACCTGAGGATGGCAGTGCAGAATCCTAGAAACAAAAATAGGCATGTTATATACTCGGATCCTAAAACAGAATATAATTATTCTATTTTAAACTATATCCAAATTGAAACTGTAGAGATAAAGTTATCCTGTGTAAAATTTTAATGATTGAATTATAAACAAGTCAAAATCATAGGGACTAAAGAATTAATTTTCCCTGTAAAAATTATGTAATGTTAATCTGATTCCACGGTGTTAAGCTCTTAAAAATTGAAAGTTAAAGGTTTGAAATGTCACTTTGATGTTTTGCAGGAATGGCCTATCTGTGTAAGCTATGGAGCGATAACCGGTTACCTGGTGGCAATGGTTGCATCATTGGGCTTTGCGCTTGCTCATATATAACAGATCATATCTCCCCAAAAGAGACTAAATTCCCCATCCTCTGATCTTTGTGAAATTACCTGGTGACTCATCCCCAAGCCTGACGAGCTTTTTTGTGCTTGTTTTTATTTCAACCTTCACAGATCATCCTAGAGATTCAAAAATTGATTGCCCCATTTTGGTAGTTGAGGAGTGGGGTGAGCGTGTTTCACTTATTATTAGTTATTAATACTATTTAGTTATAGATTATTCTTTCGTGAATGAATAATTGTACACGTTATGAAAACAATAGAAAGACAATTTTCCCCAACTGATTCGAGTTAAACATATGGATATAACGTAGAGCAGGGAATTTGGGCCGGGCCTGTAGGGCTGGCCCGATTAGGCCCGATTAATTGGAGGGCCGGGCCTGTGATTTTAAACTTCCAGAAGGAAACGGGCCTAAAAGGGCCAGTCCTGTAGGGCCGAGGGCCGACCCTTTTAAGCCCGCCATAATTTTTTTATATTTTTTTTAAATAATTTATATGTATTTTACATAATAAACATATTTTAAATTTATGATTTTGGTTTATTATTTGTTGCAAAAATTTAAAATGATGATGATGATGATGTTACATATGAAATACTTCATATTTTTTATCTTGCCAAAGCAAAGCCTTATGAGCCTATTCCTAGTGAAGCTTGGTCAAATGCAAATATTCTTAAAATTAAAGATAGCGATAATAATTGATGATGAAAGAAGCTTATATTATATGATTTGTGAACTTAGGTTTAAGACTTTTAGAATGTTTATTATTTTTGATACAGTTATTTAGATATGATTTTATATGTTTTAGAATAAGAAAATTGTATTATGTAAAAAAATAGTGTTTTTTTTAAAAAAATGTGAACAGTGCTGGCCCGCGGGCCGGGCCTGAAGAAATGGGGAATTTTGCCGGCCCGTTTAGGCCCTAGGCCCTATAGAGCCGGCCTTATTTCCCAGCTCTAATATAACGATGGGATGTGTAATTTATGATAAATTATTTGTACCATTTAGCATTATTCAATTTATAAATTTGAGGCATGTTCTGCATGACTCCATATATGAGTCGTGTGATTTGTTAGATTTTGGGTATGTTTAGAAATAGCTTTTTTAAGTGATTTTACGCAATCCGAGGTAAAATTGTTTTTTAAGTGTTTGCCAAACAAACATTTTATATATGATTATCTAACGTGCTTATATGTAAATTTACGATTTTATTAGGGACGTCTTTTATGTATATAATATATATATAGAAAATACTTATGTCAAGTTCCTTAGTTTCATTATGTTATGTTTTCTAATCACATATAGCCATGTACTCTAATTTTAAAATATTATTATTTATCTATAAACACCTTTGAAAAAGAAGAAGAAGACATATACCTATATGAGATTTGAGAACTTAACGTAATGTATATAATGAATTTGATGTAAGTACGATACTTAGTATATATCACATTATCACATATTCTAGAAGGTTCAAAATATTATTCTCTTCCTAGAAGACCCACTAATATGTGGGACACTTTGGTATGAACATATTAAGGAGGTATTTAATCAAAGCTATAAAGACGGTTTAATTTGAAATTGGTTCTGCGGGCCGAAGTTGGTTTTCATAGCAGACGGTTTAAAGATTAACTTTTAATGGACATAATCTTTTATATTTTTTAAAGATATGACCGAAATAGCAAATGAAGGAAACGTTAAGTACCAAAAGAGATCGTAAGCATGTTTTGGTCTAATGAATCAAAATTGATTTTGATTAAGGAAATCGATTTTGAACAGCTGGAGTTTGAAATAAGGGGGCATTAAATTGATTTTAATTCAACTGAAGCTTGTGGGGGTGAAATAGATTTTCATAAAAGAAAGTTTGAACGCCAAAGTTTGGTGAATGTAATTTTTTCAATTTAAAATCCGAATTGAATTGCTAACAGAATTGGATCTAATAAAATAATCAATTTGATAAATTAAGATTTAAATATTCACTAACATAAGAACCTTTGATTTCAGTCAATTGACAATATTAAAATGCATATTGTTGCATGAAAAACTACACCCCGGAGAGATTGGTTATTTTTGGAGAGAATTATGGGCAAAGTAAAAGTGTATTAATTTATTAATTTTAAGGATCACTGATAATAAGTAGTTATTGTTGATTATAACATGTACTTCAGTTTAAAAAAACATGTACTTGTTTAAAATAAAAATTAACCATATGTTCCTTCAACTTTTATTTCAATTATAATTCAGTCTTTTAACTTTAACACTTTTAACACGTTTATAATTCAATCTCTTATATTTTCATTTTATTATAGGGTTAATATCATTTTTTTATCCTCAAATTTACATGAATTTTAGTTTTAGTTCTTTAGATTTATAGTTTTGGTCTCTATAATTTCATAAAGATTTGGATATTTAAAGGCATTAATTATTGCAATAAATTGTAGGAACCAAAACAAAAAATTGTTAAAATTATAGAAATCAAAACCAAATTTTTTTAATTCCTGTACTTTTGTCTAATTTTGGTTTAGTCTCTATGCTGTTAAAAGATTTGGCTTTGGTCCCCATATTTAACAATATTAAATAACACTGTTAAACATTTAAGTCTTTATAAAATTATATTGATCAAAATCATATGTTTAGAACTTTTTTTTTTGCCAGCAAAGATAACATTAAACTGAAAATAACTGAAGTTACAGAGTCTCAGAAGTACGAAACTAAGCAACTAACCTAAAGACAACAAACAAGAGTCAAACAATAAAACACAGATGCAGAAACAAACAGTTAACAGATCAACAAAGTAGCAATAAAAGTCTCTAGCAACAACCAACAAAGAAGCTTTTGACTGCGACAGAGCTCGAGAAACCCATATGAAAGGGTAAGAGCCGTCCACTGAAGCTTTGACGAACCACTCGGCTACCAAATATGCTTCAATGGGAATTCATATATAATCATGGTTCCTAATTAAATTCCTTAAGAAATGAAACTCAAGAATGATTATAAACATAGCCATAGTCAGAAAAACATTTGCATTCTGATAATAGATGAGAGAATCACCACTCGAGCCCAATGAAGAACATATTTCCCATACACGCTGAATAGGCACATGTCTTGCTAAAAAAAGAACAATGTGAGCATTCACACTTAATAGGCACATGTCTAGCCATCGAAGAACAGCACGTACAAATCCACTAAATAGACTCAAGATAATAATTCTAATTTGACCATCATAGAACATTGCCATTGAGTTATGATCCACAAAAATACCAACCATCAGCATTTTGAAGAGTGTTTCAAACCAACCAGATCTTTTCTTAGAAATAGAATTAGCAGCCATCAATTTACCACTATGAACTTCCATTCCATCCCTTTTTCATCTGAAAACATTCCACACCAATTCAACCAGGACAGTGGCATCAAGGGTAAGATTTCTTAGCTTAAATCGTGCTCTGATCAGACTGCATTTACTCCTAGTTTCACTAAAAAGATATGTGAACCTAGCTACAATTGGTTTCCACACTTCAATATAATTTATATTGCTATAAATGGTGTACCCAGCAACAAATCCAACCCTATTATGCTTCTCAATACATAATTCCAAAATAACTCTGTAAGAATCAATTACAATTAGGATAGCTTCTTATCTCAGGATCCCAAGCATTTAGAATCCTCTTCTCTAACCTCCTATGCTCAACCTCCTCTTGTCCTAAAGTTTCAGCATCTTGAATAGCTAGGCTTCCCTTAGCTTTCCATAACGTAGTAAAAGATGACTCAATAAAACCCTGTAGCTGAACAGCTCCTTTTCCATCACAACCCTCCGAGTTGGCAACGTCTTCATCAGCTGCAAGTTTCACTGGAGCGATGGACAGAGGATCTAAGGCAGAGGATGCACCCATGGCTAGCGGAGTTGTTCCATCAGAAATATTGAGCCACACAACAGCAATATTGAACTGGTGCTGGAAATTGCAAGATAATCTCAGGATCAAGGAAACGAGGCCATTGAGCTCAACCGTTCTAGCACCGACAGCGTTAAGGTGGGCCGAGAGTCGTCCTTGGCCAATCTTCTCGGAACTCGCCTCCCATGACCCTGGAGGCACCCATCTGATATCACCATCAGAGGTTGCCCCACCAGATTGATGAACGTTGGCCTCTAAGTGATGATCCCCTTCACCGTTGTGATTGCTCCCATAAGATAACCTCTTCGAACCCAAAACCTCCGAGGGCCACTCCACGGAGATACAAACCAGAGACTCCACAAGATGAGAAGAATAGAATCTACCAGGATGATGGAGGAGTCGATGCCTCGATAGCTTCATAGCACAACCTTGACGACGCGAGAAGGAACCCTAACAGAGAGGGAGGAAAACCCTAGCAGAGGGGACTTGCATCTTAACTAAGACTTACTCTCCATATGTTTAGAACTTGATACACTAAAATAAAGATTGATGCAAGCTTTTATATTATTATTCATATCATCTAAAAAGTAATCGTATGTGGTGGAAACTGGTTATAACTTATAACCCAACTTCCATGCGGGGGGGTTTTTTTTTTTTTTAAAAAAATTAAAATCCAAACTATAACTTATAACCCAGCTTCCATGCTGTTTATTTTTTTTAATGGAAATCCAAATTATAACTTATAACTCAGCTTCCATGCTGGTTTTTTTTTTTTAATTGAAATCCAAACAAAGGAGAGAGATGGAGAAGGCAACAAATCCCATCATCATCGGCAAGAGCACAGAAGCAGCTTGGCGCGTTGGCAAAAAAGAAGAAGAAGAAGAAGAAGCGCTTGGCGCATAGAAAGCCGACTCATCAATAAGTCAAAATGCTTGAAAGAAATATAGAACTATAATTGTAGTCTATAGCTATTCATGATAGTTGCAACCTTGGGTATACCTTATTCTAAGACACTCAGATTATAAATTAGTATATAAAAGTTGTAAATATGGTCTTTAAGCTTGTTAGGATTGTGAGCTAAAAGTTTAGTTATTTAAATTAGAATCTGCTATGGAGAAGTTGTACTTGTAAGTACTGAAGTAAGGACACTCTGAGTAATCTTAAATCTTAGTAATTTAAAAGGTGGCCTTGGAATGAAGACTTGTGAAATGAGATTAATGATAAAAGAAGCAAAGGGTAAGTTTAGCTGTATGGTGATATTTTGTTGAATGGCAAAAGATTGTTTATCCATTTCTTTTGATATTTACATTCTATGACAAATATGACAAACCTTAATATGGAAACGATTGGATCATCATAGTTTGCTATGAGTGGTAGAGAGATCAATCATAGTTCTCCCCTTTTAATACTAGGGCATTACAAGGTAGTAAATCTTATCGAAAGGGTTTAAGAGGGTAAGAGCTGTCCCACTTTGATTAAGCAACTGTACTTTGTTGTCTTATTCAACAATTTTACTTTGTAGATTGAATGGATGCATTCATGTTATTATATTGAGGATCAGTTGTTTTAACCATAAAAATAAAATGTAACATTGTTAATTGCTGTCGACCCCAAACTGGAGACATTGTTGTTTCGTTTCGTGAACTAATTTCTGGCTGTTGAATAAACTTCAATGCCTCTTCATTTCCTACATTTGAATATGCTGGCTGTTTTGGGATTGCTGTGAAGTTGCTTTTATTTCATAGCATTATGCCTACTTCTAGTCTGCATGGCCTATCTTCTGCATGGAGAGGATGTATCATCAAGTGAAGAATCCATGAATTCCATGCCTCTTCCTTCTTTCCATAGCATGTAAGCCTAACAAGATTAGGGAAACAAAGTAATTAATTGAGAGTGGATTTTTAATTTTTTTAAAACAAAATCCATATACATATACATTACTTACATATTCTAAGAGGTTCAAATCATTGTTCTCTCCATATAAGTTTGAAATCCTTTTACCACTAATAATTTGTAGGAGAATGATACCGAAGCTATAAACATCAGATTTAATGGAGTACAATCCTTTCTCAACATACTCAGGAGGTATGTAGCCGCTACAAGAGATGAACCATGTAACATCGAAGTGAATCAATGGGATAGATAATCATAAAAAAATTTATTATGGAGAGCTACTAATAGAATACTCACTATGTCCCTACAAGTTTGCTGGCACTTTCTTCATGTTCATCTTTTTTGAATGGTCTTGCTATGCTAAAGTCTGAAATCTTTGGCTTCATCTCATGATCCAATAAAATATTGCTGGATTTCAAGTCTCTATGAATTATTGTCCATCTAGAATATTCTTGAAGGTAGATGAGCCCTTGAGTAACTCCCTCAATGATGCAAACACGTTGTTTCCAATCCAGTAGATGTTTCTTTGCAGTATCTGTGTGAACATCAATTCATAAAATTTAAGATATACCATGAACTTTCAAGAATAAAAAAGCAATGTGTATTATATTCATCTCACAGAGTTTCGAGTTTAATCTTTTGCTTTTATCCTTAAAAAGATTAGAAACTTGAGATCAGATTGGGAAGGACAGCAAGATAAGTAATTTCCACAAAAGCACTTGATGAGCATGAAATTGAGAAAGATTGAATTTCACTGCCTCATGAATGGTCAGCAAAAATATTTGTGAATAATAGCACTGCATCGATTGAATGTTTATCACTGACATGCCCTGTTTACAGACTTCAATAAAGGATGTTGCACATGCATTCTAAGTTTTAAAGATTGCTGACCGAAGAGATAAAAGTCAAGACTTTTGTTTGGCATTTACTCATAAACCAACATTTGTTCTTCTCTGTCATTGCAGAACCCCAGCAATCGAACAAGATTGACATGTTGCAGTCTTGCATTGAGTGTTGTCTCATTTTTGAATTCCTTAAATCCTTGCTTGGAACCTTTGGATCGTCTTTTAACAGCTATTTCATCACCATCAGGTAATATACCCTAGAGAAACAAAACTTACTGAAATTTTGGGTGGATGTAGTAAGAATATGTTCATTTGAAAATTTGCAAAATCTGAAATATGAAGCTTTAGCGTAGTTTGTGAATTATAAGTTATTCAAATTGTGAAGCCCATGCTAATTATTTTTTTTTTTTGGGTGCTTGTATATAATCCAAATGCTTGATGTGTAATAATGTAACTTTTTAAGTGATAAAATGTTCTGCATATCATTTTAATTTTTTTTAAGTTCATTACTTGACTTGCCACACATTCTTATAATTTAAATGTCGTGAACTCCATGAAATTGAAATGAAAGCATATGATAAATTAGATGCACTACGGTGGAAGTCTCATGCCTGCATTGCACAAAAATCCTACTACTTATGGAGCATTACTATTCAATATCAGAGAAATTTTACCTTGCAAACAACTCCAAAACCGCCTGCTCCAATCTTATTTTCAATTGAGAATCTATTTGTCCTTTTCAATATCAGAGAAAAAAAAGACTTGAACATCGGGAGCATTACCGTTTAAATGTTTTGCAGCTTGTTCATTTGCTTTACAAGAACATACAGAGAAGGTAAGCATTTGTGAATGGAGAATAATTAAACACAGCTGAATCTTTACCTTTTAATTTGAACATTCTCCGCTTTAGGATGTAGGCTAAGAGACCTGATAATTGCAAGACTGATGCAGCAGCAATAGCCAAGAGAATCTTTCGCAAACGTGGCCTGTGGTCTTCCTGTTTGGCTTTGTTATCTTCCCCTGTAGCTGTAGACATACCATTGTGTAAATTATTGATGATACTAATATTGCTATTTGCCATGCATGTCGGTGTGGTGTAAATCAGATAGATTTCCTCAATATGGACCTTAGGGTTTTAAAAGATCTTGAGTGCTTATGCCTTTTATTGACAATACTAACCCTTGGACATTCGTAAGATTATTTGTCTTCTACTCTCTGCATCTGCAGAGTTTAGTTCTAATTTTTTAGATGCATAGGATCTGACACTT